>OZJO01003947.1:0-33288 GCA_900406225.1 Acrobeloides nanus | reverse complement strand
GCTGTTCCCTGTTCCGTTCCGGTTCCGTACCCTACTGTTCCCGTTCCGGTCATTGGACCTGTTCCCACGCAGCCCTGATTGTGACCCGTTTGGCGTGTTCGGCACAGTCATACTTTTACAAATTGCCAACTTTTTGTTGTTCGTAAACTCGTTTTAATTGGTTTGTATATTGAGGGCCGCCACTAATACGTTCGGACGGCTCCCGAACGGACTTTAGTTCACTAATAACTTCATTAATTGCGTTCGGAAACATCACTAATAGGCGTTCAGAAACGTTCGGGCGCTCGTCCGAAAATTTCCGAACGCGTCAGAACGTTTCTGAACGCGTCCGAACGCCTATTAGTGAATTGTCCGAACGGAATTAGTGATAAATTAGTGAAGTCAAAAATTTCCAAACGAATTAGTGGCGGCCCTGACACGAAGCTTTTGAGTTTTGATATCAAAAAGTTTATAAGGTTTTTTTTCGAAACATAAAAGTTTTCATAAAAAGTGGTGAAACTAAAGTTACTCAGCATGGCTCAATCGAATACCTGATCGCCGGATTTTTAGAAAACAAAATTATTGAAAAAATTCTATTTTTGATTTTTTAGCCCAAAAATAGTGAAAATCACGGTTTTTTTAGTTGCTTCCACATTTCAAAAATTCGCCAAAAATCGAGTTTAAATCCAATTCTAATGGATCCCCGTTGTGAATTTTCATTAAAAAATTGCCAAAATTTCCCATTTTTTCACTAAAAATGATCAAAATTTTCCATTTTTTTTCAAATAAAATCGCAATTTTAGCATTTTCAGCTGAAAAACGGTCCTTTTATAAGAAATTTTTTGCTTGCGGCGCTGTTTTTTTGTTGCTTAAATGAATGTTTTTATCAAAAAATTTCGACGCGCGATGCGTCGAAATTTTTCTGTAGAATTCTTAAAAAAACTCAATATTTTATTAATTTTTTAGGCTTATCTTATAAAAATGTTCTCAAGTCGTATAAAATCTGCTCAAAATACTACTCCTGCTGAGGAAACACCTCTATTTGTAGTAAAAACTGAACCTATAGAAGAAAGTTTTTCAAGCAACTTAACTAATCCGAATGAAAATTTAACTAGAAAATCTAGTGATCTAACGGTAAATTTGTGATTGACGAAAAAATTTAATTTTATGTTTTTAGGGTATTTACTTGACGAACATCTTTTCAAAAGATAAACAAAATGGGTTGACGACAACAAAACTATTGCCAGATTCTGACATTCAAATTGTGCAAGCAACAAAAGGAAAAGTTAAAGGACGATCAAAAGGGCCGGAGCCATTGTACCCTGAATATTTGAAAATATTTGGAATTCAGGTATACTTGATGTCTATGGGTATATCCAGTGGTGCCAAGTCTGCTGATTTTTCAGAAAAAGTGCTGATTTTGAGTTGTCATATCTAGCAAAATCTGATTTTTTAGTGTCAAATCTGATTTTTGAGATGCAAAATTTTGTCAAATTTACAAGAAATAGAATGGAAAAACATTTTGCTAATTTTTGCTCCTCAAATCTGATTTTTGAAGTCAGATTTGCTGATTTTGAAACAAATGTTCATGGCATCCCTGGGTATACCCCACTGTGTACAACAAATTCGAAAAAAATTTCATAGTTAAAAGATTTTGACGTCAATAACACTTTTGACCAAAATTTCAATTTTTTAGTCAAAATTATGTTTTTTAGTCGTTTTTCACGTTTCGAAAAAACGTGCAATTGATTTCACGCATTAAAAATCCTAGGTAGTCGGATATTCGGTCAAAATTTGAACTTTTCATTTTTACATCAATACACTACCCTGAATCAGAGTCGGAAACATTTTCACACTTCGGGATCGCGCGCAATCAATTTATCGCATCAAATAACCCCTATAAAGGCCATTTTTAGAAAAAATTTTCTGGCCCAAAGTTCATGAAAAATCACGAAAATTCCACTTTTTTGGGACACTCTGTAATTTATATTATGCCCAAAATTTGCATATTTATAAGTCTAGTGTCAAAGTAGTGTCACTTTTTACGCTTGAGCATGGCAGGATGTATAAAAAACGGAATTTTGGCGATTTTTTCAAGTTTTTTGACCCGAAATTTTTTTTAAATGACCCTATTTTGGCTAATTTTATGCGGGAAATTATTTGCGCATTTTCTAAAGCGAAAACGCTTTTCTGAATCTGGAAATACGAGTCTGTTTATTGAAGCGATGACCAATTTTTGCTATAATACATCAATTTTTGATTCAGGATTAGGGAAGCGTTTTCAAGTTTTTTTAAATATTTTTTATAGAGCTCTTGGCTACGTCACTGACTATACTTGTATGATATTATAGAAAGCTTTTTAAAGGTAACTGAAAAAGATGGATATATAGCTCATTGCTTTCTTTGTAACAAAGATCTTGCGAATAATGGCTTTGTTCGAATACACACCAATAGCAAAAAGCACAAAGATGCTGAACGTTATTACCGAGCAACATATCCGGTCAAAGAAGAATTTAGTGAAGAAATCTCAAAATTCACTTCACAAACAGTTGATACCACATCATTTGTGCAATCTTCATCAGTTATTGGGCTAGTCAAAGAAGAGCCTCGGGACGAAGTAGACGATGCCCAAAAGGAAGTTGATGAAGCATCATCAAAGGTAGAAATTTTGTAACTAGTATAGTTGAAGCGTCGCTGAACTTGAATTTTTTTCGAAAATTTTCAAAAAATTTTTTGCGAGAAATGATCCCTTTAGGGGTAATTTTATGTGGGGAATCCTAATTTCTCATTTCTAAAGCATGAAAACGTTCTTTGAATCAAGAAAAAACTGTTTTTGAAACAATATGAACAAGAAGATGATTTTATATTATATCTGATATTTACGCATTCTGCACAAATTTTCCCACCTACTAGCTCTGAAAATTTTCACAATTTGCTTAAAAATTCCAATTTTTAGCTTCATAACATGCAAAAACGCTCTTGGGTCTATGAAGCATTTGATATTGAAGCGAATAATTTCAAATGCAAACATTGCGGTAGAAAACTGAAGCGGCCGACACATGGCATATTAATAAATTGGGGTACCAGTGATTTATGGCATCATCTAAGGAGAAGGCATAGAGAAATATTTTTCGACTTGAAATCAAGACCGAAAGAATCACGGCCAACTTTTGATTATGCGCAAATTTTTGCTGGCATGCCGAAAGATGTTTTGGATTTGATTTTGAGTGTTGGGAATGTTAATGGTGGCGAGGTAAGAAAGATTCATTAAACACGGCTGTCGAAAAATAGTTAAGCAAAAAACATTTTTTAAAACAACTTACACTAATCGACTCAGCTCGCCAAGAGGAATAGAACGAATACAATGGGGTTTGTCAACCCGATTCCATGGCCTAGTGGCTAACGTGACAGATTTGTAGTTTATAGACTCTGGTTCGAGTTTCGCTTCGAATTTAAAGTTGTCCAAATTCCATGAAAATTTTGCAGCTTTCTATCTTGGCCTCTAAAATAATTTGAAATCATTTTTGGATCAGTAAATAGAAAATTTGAAAAATTAAGATTTTTGCAAAATTTTTCAAGTTTTTCCAGAATTTCCAAATTTTCCATAATTTGGACAATCTTTGGAAATCAAGATTTTTTCAATATTTTTCAAGACGATTTTCAAGATTTTTCAAATTTTCCTGTTCCCCAGAATTTGGAAAATCATCTTTAAAATATTGAAAATCCGAGAAAATTTTATCAAGTTTTTCTTTTAGATAAATCGAATAGACGAAGAGCAAATCAAAGCTGAAGAAAATTCGACATTAGAAATTTCTCGTCTAAATTTCGATTTCCCATCTACTTCTCAGCTTGCTACAATTGATAAAGATGAGCCTATGGATATAAAACCTTCAGAAATGACCAAGCTCACATCAACCGAAGACACTCATTCAGAAGAGCAATTCAATGTTATTCAAGTAAATGCTGTTTTTTGTGTGAGAATTTTATATCGAAAATTTTTTAGAAATCCCACAAAGGGGATTATTATTTCTATTGCAAAGTATGCAAACGTCATTTGACAAAAATGCATAGTAATTCAATTCAACGTCACTTAAATTCTATGAGCCACAAGAAAAACTTTCAGGCGATAGCAAAATCGCTAGCCGGGCCAATAGCTGGCAAGCCAACGACGAATGCGAAACCATTTTTATCGGAGTATTGTGAGAAGTTTGATGGGGTTCAAGTAAGTTTTAAGATAAAAAGCATAAGAATTTCTGAGACTTCTCACCCGATTTGGTACTTTTATTTTTTTTTAATTTTGATCCTCCCCAAGAATGCGTTTTTAGCATTGTCGACCGTTGTGGCCAAATACGGCTACACTCACAAGAGGCTACTTTGATAAAAAATAATTAAAAAAATGAAAATTTTTGAAAAAATTCCAAATTTTTTTTGACATAAATGCTTCTTTAGCCTTCATCTCGTGGTCCAGACTATTATTACTGCTCTTATTGCAAGCGTGACATGGTTTTTACCGATGTGAGCTGCCTAGAAAAACATGTCAAAATCTTGGACCATTTGGTGAACATGGCCAAAGAGAACGTCGCTAACACCGTTGAAATTGATACAACGACTGGTAATCCATGTAAGACTTGTTATTTTTCCCTCATTTCTAACTTTTTTTTTCACTTTTTAGTCCATCGACCACCACCGAAAATTTACTCCAAAAACAAGCCGGAAGTTGAAAAACGACCAAAAACGGCGTTCATTTTGTATCTTATGGAGGAAAGGCCAAAACTTATTGAAGCAAATCCGGGTATCCATCAAATGGACGTGTTCAGAAAAATTGGTATGGCTTTACAGTCCTTTTCTCTGCGGATTCAAAATTAAACATCAAAGAGCAGTGGATAAAGAAGCCACTGTGTCCGATCTTGCACGTTGAGTGAGCCAGATTCGATCCCGCTAGGGTAAACTTTTTTTCAAGAAAATACTGATAGACAAAGATTCTACAATCATTCTTTTTTGAAAATCCAAAAGTTTACCCTAGCCGAGTCGAACTTAACTATCTCAACGTTTCTTAACTTGCCAGAACGGACGTCTAGCTTCTTTATCCACTGCACTATGGTATATTAAAAATTTTGAATATGTCACAGAGAAGGACAATTTTTCACTCAAACAACTTCTTTTTCTAGGCCAAATGTGGAACCAGCTGCCTCAAGCCGAAAAGCTTAAATATTTTCAAGAAGAGAAACGAATTCGCCGTTTGAAAAAAGCCGATAAAGTCATCTATCGGTAAATGAAAAAACATTGACTTTTCTCTAACCTTTTTTAGTCGCGATCGCACGTCGAAGTGCTTTTTCCAACTAGCAAAAGTTCCTAGGAATCTCCGCTCTAAAATGGGAGCAATTTATCTCCAACGATCTTTATCCTCAACGAGAAGATGGGCATCGCTGAAGTCACAGGCGTTGACAAAAGTGGCTAGAAAATCGGGAAGACATATAGAAAATTCAGAAATTCAACATGAGGCAGAAAATGATCAAGATAATAAAGAAGCGATGCAAGAACATGAAACAAGCATGGTGGATATTGTCAAGCTAGAACCGGTTGAAAATGAGTAAGTTTGGGATTCAAGTGGGTTTTTTCATCGCTAAAATTGTAGAAAATTTATCAAAAATCGTTCGAACGTTTAAAAACTTTGAATATTTAATTTTTCGATGTAAAAAAACGCGACAAACTATGAATCTTTTCGAACTACAACTGTTTCAAAGCCAAATTTTATCTCATTCTAAACAAATTACTTGTAAAACTTTTGATCTCTTCTTTTTTAGATAGCTTATTTATTTCTCTATGACAGTAATACCAAAGCGTAAAAGCTCATATAAGCCTGAATGGAAAAGAGAAAAGTTTCAATTTGGGAAAACATTGCTACTGACGGACAATTGCCGTCGTGGATAAATGGCCACTATTGGACAATTTCCTTCAATGGTTAACGGTTAGACACTTAACTCATTGGGGACGGTGATGGGTTGATATACATTTCGAAAGTTAAAATTTCGGAAGTAAAGTCCTTTTCCGTCGCCAATGGGAAAAAAATCCGGGGGCAATGGTCAAGTGGTCCAAAGCGCAGCCCACCCGATCTGGCAAGATAAGCAACGTTGGGCCCGCATGTTCGATCCCACTAGGGCAAAATTTTGATCACTTTCGAAATGTATATCAACCCGGTGATGTGGCAATTTTCCGCGGTGGTAATTGTCCGTTGGTGGCAATTTTCTGAGGTGGGAATCGTCCCCAAGCCAACTAATATAATTTTATTTGTTATGTTGATCACTTTTTTGAGCAACAATAAAAATCCTAGGATATCTCAATAAAACTTTTCCATCAACACAGGGTTCATAAGCTTTAGTAAGTTTTTCTGTGTATAGTTGGATGAATTCTCTTTGTCCATCTTCATCAAGAGGATCTAAGAATGGACGAAGTCCAGTGCCTTTCAGCCATTCAACAATAGCACTAGGTCCATCTAATGGATGGTAATAGATTGTATGCCAAATATCAACATGGCTGGATAGGTTGTCTTCCAAAAGGGTATTATAATAAGTGTTGACATTTGGAAGTTCGGTGCGGGCTTGATTTTGAAGTTTTGAGTACCTGGAATAAAAGAGAAAATTGGAGCACCAAGGTTGGGAAATCCAGACAAAGTAATAGGTGGGTAGAGCTTTGAAATTTGGCTTAAAAATCGAATTTTGGCCAAAAAATTGAAACCCTGTACAAAAATTTTACCATCGTTTATCTTGTGCAACTTCTCGCATCAACACATGTGTCGGCTCTTGAAAATTATCTGGCATTTGAATCGCTAGCACCCCATTTGGCTTTAGAGCATTTTTGATAAGATTTTGAAAAACTTTCAAATGGTTAGGTATCCATTGAAATAGAGCATTTGCAAAAATTAGATCCACCGAGTTTTGAGGTAGCCATGCTCCAGCATCACCTTGTTCAAACTTGAGCATAGGGTGATGTTCTTTTGCCTTGGTTATCATATCAGCTGAACTGTCAACTCCTAAAAAATTGTTTTTTGGCCCGGTTTCGGTTCCAGAGACAACCCAAGTGTGACATGGGGAACCGCAACGGGTCGAGTCCACCCCAGCTTTCTTCCTTCCAGCGGAACTCGGGTCCCCGTGTCCATCCCTTGGGTGACAGGTTAGTTCCGAGGACAAGTTAGTTCTAACAAAATCAAGTTATTCCAGTGGACAAGTTAGTCCCGGAATGACAAATTAGTTCCAATATTACAAGTTAGTTCCAGCTTGACAAGTTAGTCCCAAGGATGGCAAGTTAGCCCTGCTATATACGGGGATAGTCAAAACAGCTATAGCTCGGATGGGGATAGTCAAAACACTATGGAAGTATCTGGGGATAGACATAATTTACTACCTTGTCATCTTATTACTACCTTAACACTTTCATACTACCTTGACACCAGTCTGATGACAAGGTAGTAAATTATGTCTATCCCCAGACATCGTCATAGCTGTTTTGACTATCCCCCCGTACATAGCGGGACTAACTTGTCAGGCTGGGACTAACTTGTCCTCGGGACTAACTTATCCCCAAACCTGTCCAAATGTTGTTACAGGAACCGGAACCATGAATATTTTGAATGTGCTTTTTTACCTGTAATCGAAGCATTTGGCCAACGATCAAATAAAAGTTTGGTAGAGTTTCCTGGACCACATCCCAAATCTACTATAGTGCTAGGATTTTCTAAGGGTATCCTTTGAATAAGCTCATAAGCTGGCCGACTTCGTTCAGAAATAAATTTGAGATATTGATTTGCAGACCAGTCTTTCATAGCGGCAAACAAATTGAATGACGTTTATGTATATGCATATATACAACTACAATATTTTGATGATCAAAAATCTTTTTTTTGTGATAAAATAGTCACGGTGTGCAAAAAACAGAAAAAACATGGCATGAGTCAAAATTAAAAATAAATATCACCAATAGACTCAGCTCGCCAAGAGTTTCAAAACGAGTAGCATATCATGGAGATTTGTTGAGGGTTTTCCCCATGGCCGAGTGGCTAACGTGCTCGTCCTTCACTCATAAAGCACGGGTTCAAACCCCAGCCCCGAATTTAAGATTCTCCAAATTCGTCTAGCCGATCTAGAGAACTCTTAATTGGCTACTCGATCCTGAGTCGGCTGATTCTCAGGATCGGGTGCAACATATATATTACATATAAAATGGTTTATTTTAACATACTATAAATCAAAAAAATCACTGAAAAACACTTATTATGAACTTTTTAGCTTTTTTTGACCATATATAAAAAGCCCTATGTTACATAGTACATAATGAATTAGCCTATAAACAAGAAACAATGCTACAAATACCAACAAAATAGCCGGTATAATTATATCCAAACAATAAAATTGTAAAAAATTTAAATGTCTTCCATACATATCCAAATTAAGATCAGGTCCAAATTGAGCAGCAAATTCGGTATATCTAACAACTCGTTCTTCAGCTGACATAGGTTTTGCAGCAATCATCGCTGCAAGCTTCTTTGCATTTCTGTGATAGCGATCGTCTTCGATGATTTCATTGATAGCTTTAGTCAATTTTTCTACAGTTAGATCCTTTGCGTTCAGTGCTAGAGCGGTTTTTCGATATTCTAACATTTTTGCATTTCTGTATTGATCGGCAAATAATGGAATTGGGATAACCGGAACTCCTTTGGAAGCAGCTTCTTGGACACTATTCATTCCACCATGTGATATAAAGGCGAGAAGTTTAGGATGGTCTAAAATGACAATTTTTTCTGGATTAGATATAAATTTACCCAAAATGTCATTTTGAGGAACCCAACTTTGAGTAAAAACATTTTTGAGACCATCAGCAATTTTGTGATCATCTTTCTCATATTTCCAAATAAAATTAACATCGGGAAATTTTTTAAAAGTTTCCAAGAAAACTTTTTTGATATTATCCGGCATTGCATGGCTATGGGCAACCGTTCCAAAAGAGACCAAAATGACTCCTTTTTTAGTATTTCTGAAGACATCTTCGAGGTCCTAAAGTGAAAAAAATTTTTTTTTCAATTGTTGGAGCTCGAAAAGGGTCGGTCCTAGGGGCGTAGCAGAAGGGGAGCGTGTAGTGAACTGGCCCTTTCATATTCCCCTTACACAATCTCCTTATCCTAAACCCCAACACCCTCCCTCCCACCTTATCTTGTGTTTTTGACGAAACACAAGATAAGGTGAGAGGGAGGGTATTATCCTGAAAGTAGAGGTCGAGTTCTACAATAATAACGCTAGGTGTCTGGGGTGGTGTACACCGACCAACGAAGGGTTCCAGTAATTTACAACCATATGAAAAAATGATATATTCGGAAAGATCATGAACAATGGAGTATTTTTTGTTTTTACGGCATGTTCTGAATCGTTGTAGTTTTCGAGATAATTGCGTTTGAATTTTTTACAAGCTCTTCGTTGTAATACACAAACTTTTTTGAATTTTGTGCGGAAAAATCGATTTTTTCAATTTTCATAAAATGAACATCGTAGCAATTTTTTATAGCTAAATGAGATGAACAAAATGACACAAAAATTATCCAATTTGAACATTGTTTTGGGTTATTGAAACGAAGACATGAATCAGGGTTTTCGTTTCAATAACCCAAAACAATGTTCAAATTGGATAATTTTGGTGTCATTTTGNAAAAAATTCAAAACAGTTTGTGTATTACAACGAAGAGCTTGTAACAAATTCAAACGCAATTATCTCGAAAACTACAACGATTCAGAACATGCCGTAAAAACAAAAAATGCTCCATTTTTCATTATCTTTCTGAATATATCATTCTTTCATATGATTGTAAATTATTGGACTGGTCCTTTAATGCTAAAAGTAGCAGCAGTTGAGGCTAAAGTAGTTGTTATGCAACCGGCCCACAGGCTCCGGGCCGGTCACAGATGTTGGCTTCAATTTTCGTTAGAAGCCGGCCTTTGAAACCAATCCCTGACCCAAACCCCATGTCACAGGTCCATATGTTCAGGAGTCGCCCATGGGGACAATCCCTGGCCCAAGTCCCATTATCCAGCTTCTTCTCCAATCTTTTTTTCTAAACCTTTTCTAACGGTTTTGATTGAACCTTTCCAATACCACCCATATAGATAAGCTTATGTGAAATAGGTCTTGGAAAGTCCACATGTTCATCCACATTGACGAAGAAATAAGAACTCTTGCCAATTTCGTTCTTAAATTAATTTTATCACTTACAAACTATCACTTATTTATTACTTGAATATCAAACTCTTGTCCGAAAAATTCTTTCAGATATAATACCGTTGGTCCGCCAAAAAGTTCATATCCATATGTCCAAGTCGTAAAATAGTTCGCAAGATTTTTTATTCTATCAAAATATGAGAAGGGTGGTGTCGCACTAACAAAAACACCTAAAATTTTATTAAATATTATCGATGGTATGACTTGCTTGGAACAAAACTAGGGGTGGATGGGATTCCTAATTCCATCATGACCCCTTCCCAAGCAGTAGTTGAAGAAACAGTAATATAATTGTTGATGCCAATATGTTTTACAACACCATAATAACAAAGATCAAAATTTTCTCCAAGGGCTATATCAAATTTTTCGGATTTGAAGTAGTTCATAAGTTTGTTGTCATTAAGTTGTTCTAAAAATCGGATTTTTTAGTTTCAATCTAATGACGGGGCATTTTCACGAATAATGCTTAAGAGACGATGTCTCGAAATCTCGAACCAGTCTTGAATGAAGGGTGGCCATAGTAACGAAAATTCGAATCAATTTTTGAAACCGTGGTATACCCTAGGTTTTCGGGGTCGTTGAACACGAATCTGAAGTCCGTTTTTGAATCCGACTTTTTGGTGCCCCTGTACGGCAGGCCGGCCTTTTGAACTTTAGGTCAAACTTCAAATGGGCACATCTCCGTCCAGCTAAATCCATATCCAATGGTTTTGGTGTCGTTGGAAAGCTGGTGAATTCTACTTCATTTTTTGTATATACAGTCAAACCTCGATTTAGCGCCCCCTAGGGGGGGGGCGCTATATTTTGTTAATTTTTGAAAATGTGATTGATTTTAATGCAAATGATGTAAAAATATATATATTTTTGGAATCTACACTACAAAATTGTGGAGAAAATGTGGTTAACCCATCAAAATAGCCTTAAAAATGGCTAAAATACAAAAAAAGCTAAAAAATGACCAAAAAATTTTTTGCGAATTTTTTAAAAATTTGTTCATTTTTGGAGTTTCCATAGCCGATTTTTAAAGAAAATGTAGTTAACGACCTCAAATAGTGTACAAAATAACCGAGATACAAAAAAAATCGAGTTTTTCTAATGAAAATTCTCCTAATCGATGGGGGAGCGCTAAATCGAGGGGCCGCTAAATCGAGGTTTGACTGTACAACTCCAAGTCAAAACTGCGTAGTTTTGGAGATAAAATTGAACATCAGGGTTTGAACATCAGGGTTTGGCGGGAATTCAAATTCTAAACTAATTCTAAAAAATAGCCAACTTCAAACGCGATTATCTCGACGACCATAACGATTCAGAATTTACTGTAAAAACAAAAAATGCTCCATTTTTCATGAATTTTCCGAATATATATAAATTATGGCAAAATTCGCTAATCTAAAGAATTTTCAAATTTTTGTCGACCCTTTTCGGAGTTCATTTTCTATTTTTTGTAGACACGCTTTTCCTGCGAACGATGGCTCAAATTGTAGGTACTAAATAGGAGTAAATAATAGGAGAAGAAACGTAGTGCAGACGAAAAGCCCGCAGGAGTTAGATCGAAAATAGTGCTTTTTTGGACCTCAAAAATGACCTAAAAAATGAGAAAAATTGCTCTATCTCCAAAACTACGCAGTTTTGACTATGAGTTGTATATACAAAAAATGAAGTAGAATTCACCAGCTTTCCAACGACACCAAAACCATTGGATATGGATTTAGCTAGACGGAGATGTGCCCATTTGAAGTTTGACCTAAAGTTCAAAAGGCCGGCCTGCTGTACAGGGGCACCAAAAAGTCGGATTCAAAAACGGACTTCAGATTCGTGTTCAGCGACCCCGAAAACCTAGGGTATACCACGGTTTCAAAAATTGATTCGAATTTTCGTTACTATGGCCACCCCAGGTTCGACATTTCGAGACATCGTCTCTTAATGCGAATTTTGAACTTTTTTGAAATTAAAAAATTGCGAATTACCGATTATGAAATTTGTGAGATTATAAAAATTACGAATTTTTTCAATTACAAAATATTACGGATTAAGAATTTCATTTTGTTAAGTTTCATCCCTGGTCGCCATTATTATTCATTTTTGATGACCTTTCAGGCCCAGTTGGGCTTTTTGAGAAAAGCCTGCAACACATGTGAGTGTTCCATGTGAGTCTACTGGTGTAAGCCGTTTTTAAAATTTTTCATCTTTTCCATTTTGGTCCGCCGTGCGAAGCTTTGCTTACCTTTAATCAAGCAGAGAACAATTTCCCAATTTTATTAACTCACAAATAACGCCGACCTTCTCTGGGGGGGGGAGCTATGTGCCCTTTGGTATTGTATATTTATAATGCTTTTAAAATATACAGAGTGCCCCAAATTTTATTTATACACAAAATTGTTCATAACTTTTTATTTTGTTGCTATTTTGGTGAACAATTTTTATTTTAATCCTGAGACAAAAGCAATCGGTTCTTGTCGTCAAATGAAAAATTAACTTTGTTTAATCGATTTTTTCACCTTGGTCTCCCACCAAGAGATTTTTTGAAATTTATGAAAAAAATTTAGGAAAAAATAATCGTTTGTCTTTTGCCTATCGATTAAAATAAAAAATTCTAATTTATTTGGCAATAAAATAAAAAATGTTATGATCAAATTCCTGCTTCACGAAAAATTTGATCACTCCGTATATTTCAAGGAGGCTCACAAATTCCACTTTTCCTTTTGTGATACAATTTTTTCAAAAATTTTTCAAATTTGTTAAATTTTTTTTCAAAAAAAGTCCATGGGGTGGTTTTCTATGCGAGGAATCGGCAGTGTCGAACTGTGAATACGCTTCCCTGAATCAGCTAATCACTCAATAGGGTTCGATCTTGCTAAGGTCGGAAATTTTTTTGATCGATTAAAAAAGTTATCAAAGTGGATCCCTATATTTTTGGTTATAAAATTTTTGCCTATTTTTTCCTTTGAAGCACTGCCACTTGGACACCTGGTCGATTATTTGATCTAATGGTCTCAATAATAGTATGGCTCAATGGCAGTGTTTCAAAGGAAACAAATGATAGGCAAAATCTCTACGGATAAAAATAAAGGGGATCTACTTTGATGACTTTTTTGAATCGATCAAAAAAAATTTCGACCCTAGCAGGATCGAACCCTCGACCGTGATCACCTTAATTCAGGGAAGCGTTTTCACGGTGCGGCAATGCGCACAATTGGTTCCCCGCATATAAAAACCCCGGGGAGTAATTTCCGTAAAGATTCGACGCAACGCTTAAAAGATTTTACTTATAGATCGACCCAATATGATATGGCACTAGAGTTCCTTTTCAACGAATTCAAATTTTAAATCGCAAATTTTCGCAATTTTAGCGATGTTTTTCTCATTTTTTCATAAAATATTCTAAAAATCAACTAATTTATAGATAAGAGTAATGGTTTTTCGTTTTAAAATTTGAATTCGTTGGGAAAGGCTCTAGTCCCATGATACATTTATTGACATTAATAAAGCTGGTAAAAGGTAAGAAGCTTAATACAAACTTAGACAGAGTTTAAATATATCTTTGATTAATCTTTATAAAAAATTTAAAAAAATGTGTTCTCTTTCATAACTCAGCAATAATTCAGCGATTTCTTCATTAGACCTAGCTATTTGTAGTGCAGTTTGGCCACCGTTGGTTTGCTTATTTATATCTGCATTATTTTCCAATAAAAAACGAACAATTTCAATCTTTTTGCTCAACATAGCTGCTATCATAAGACAAGTGAAACCATTGTTGTCTTGACTATCTATATCAGCGCCATGTTTTAATAATAACTCAATAATTAATTGGTTATGGTATATATTATTGTCTATACTTTTTGCAGCATAAGCTAAAGAACTGAATCCGTCACAATCTTTCTTATTTGTATCTGCATTATTTTGTAATAAACAACGAACAATATTAATATCGTTGAAGCCAGCTGCTCTCATAAGACAAGTGAGACCACCGTTGCTTTGACTATCTATATCAGCACCATGATTTAATAATAACTCAATAATTAATTTATTATCTTTTTCATTGAATGCAGCATAATGTAAAGCATTTTCGCCGCGACTATCTTTCTTATTTATATCTGCATTATTTTGTAGTAAATAACGAACAATTTCAATATTGTCGTGGGAAGCTGCTATCATAAGACAAGTGAGACCACCGTTGCTTTGACTATCTATATCAGCGCCATGTTTTAATAATAACTCGATAATTAATTTATTATCTTTTTTATTTTGTGCAGCATAATGTAAAGCATTTTCGCCGAATGTATGCTTTTTATTTATATCTGCATTATTTTGTAGTAAATAACGAACAATTTCAATATTGTTGTTTCTAGCTGCTTCCATAAGACAAGTGTAACCATATTTGGTTTGATTATCTATATCAGCACCATAATCTAATAATAATTCGACAAGCAATTTATTGTCATTTTTATTTTTCGCAACAAGATGCAGAGCAGTATTGCCTTCATCATCTTTTATATTTGGGTCTGCACATTTCTCTAATATAGTTCGAACAAGATTAATGTTATTTTGTTGAGCTGCAGATAAAAGTCTACGATCACAAATTAAGGCCGTATTATCCGAAAGTTTGACATTAAATACGTTTTGATTGTTAACTGGCTGAAAATTTTTCATAAAAAACTTCATTATTGCAGATATAGATGTCAAAAACTAGACGAGAATCGTCAATTGGAATATGATGGGATTTTTCAAAGAAGGCATTTTATTTTTCCTTAAGACTCATTTTCTGAGAAGTTTTGAATGGATCTTAAGGGGGTAGAGCCAGGCCCAAAGTTAAAAGTTCCCGTTTGTGGTTTAAAAGTAACTTGGTGATGAGTACATATGTGTGCTGCAAGCAAAAATTTCCAAAATTTTTTCTTCACTGAGATATGGTGTTTCAAAGAAGGGTACCTTTGACACATGAATGAAAATGTACCATAACAGTAAATTCGCTCTAGATCAAACAGTTTAAAAGATTTTCAAATAATGTCTTTTTTATTTGTTTGGTATGATTGCTGGCTACAGCTTTTATATAAACTTTGTTGGGATCAGATCTATTTCCATAGAGATATATCAAAATTTTCGATTTGTTACTATATTTTTTATACCCCCAAAATCGAGTAAATCGAGTTGAAACAAATTGAGAGGATTCCAGAGGAATTGAACCCGATTTTTATAAATACAATACCATATCAAAAAAATAAACGCAAATGTAAAAAAATCGAGGAACCTATTTTTGAAAAATGCTTCATGGAATTGAGAGGTCAAAAATTGAAAATTCTTTAGATTAGCGAAATTTCCATAATTTATATATATTCGGAAAATTCATTCAAAATGGAGCATTTTTGTTTTTACAATAAATTCTGAATCGTATCATTGTCGAGAAATCGCGTTTGAAGTTGACGATTTTTGAGTTGCAATTTGAATTTGAATTTCCCGCAAGACCCTGATTCAGGTTTTTGCGGGAATTTCAAATTCAAAACAAATTTCAAAAATCGCGCAATTTTATTAATACTTTTCCAGAATACAACTGGAAATTGTGCTAGAACATTTTTGTATTACTAAACCGCTCGGAATCACCGCTAGGAGTAACGGCTGAGATTCCGATTGGAGAGCTCGGCACCTTTGATTCGAGCGTCGTATGCACTCGTCCCCCTCCCCCCAGCCCTCGACATTCTAAGAGCGTCGGAGACGCACATACCCCGGTTTTATATAAAAAATTTAAAATACCTTTTCTGTTAATTTAAAAATTAAATTAAGAAAATTATCCATAGGCATCCTGGAAGCTACATCTCGTATTAATGATTTACGTAATAGATTTCTTAAATTCCAGCAAAATGGGAACTCAATTTCAGGCTCTTCTTTCCGGATATGTAAATCATTCCAAAGGTTGAAATAAGAAAGCCGATCTCGATTCTAAAGTTTAAAATAAATTTTAATAACCAAACAATTTACTAAAATTTCTGGAAGCCTTCCAAATAGTCCTTGATACGTAATCAATCCCACAGACCAAACATCTGCTTTGTGATCATACTCTTCTTGAGTATATAATTCTGGCGCCATATAAATAGGAGTACCAATTGTAGATGTAGCAAGTTTATCATTAGAAATAAATCTAGATGTCCCGAAGTCTGCAATTTTTAATATGAGATCATTCATCAATGGATCTTCGATATTTTTATTCTTATGTAAAAGTATGTTCTAAAAACAGGCATTTGAAAAGATGTTTTTTTGCTCATGTTGACCTTAGGTTTTAAATCACGGTGTATTATATGTTTTGAATATAATACTTGCAATCCATTTGCTAATTGTTTTAAAATTATATTCATGTCACTCCGGGTTACTTTTTTATGCTTGTTATAATATGATTCCAAATCATGATAATCACAAAATTCCATCACCATAAAGATATGTCTATCAGTAATTTCGGTATGAAAATGTGTCACTATGTTTTCGTGGTTGATAGATTTGAGAAGCTTCAAATTGACTCAATGTACAGGGTGGCGCAAAAAGTGCATTTTGGTGATTATACAGGGTGGTCCAATAAAAAGTGGCTTTTTATGATTTTTGGATCCCGGTTCATAAATATTTCCTTCATAACTAGGGACGTACGTGGGTTTTTCAAAATCGTTAAAAACACACCTTTTTCACCATAATTTCGATTGAAAACTGTTTTTTGGGGTAAAAAATGGATTATACTGAAAAAAACCGCATCAAAAACGGTTTTATTTTAGCTTAAATCGACTTTAAAAAAATCTCAAAACGTACACGCAATTTACATGGAAAATTCGTGATTTTTGTGCATCGGACGATACCTTGACAGAAAACACCGTTTTCGATGCGGTTTTTTTTCACTAGTAGAGAATCGGACCTCAGAAATCAATTGTGCGTATTCCCGAAGTCTAAAAACGCGTTCTTGACCCTGATTAGGGCAAAGCTAGTCCGTTTGCCCATTTTTTGATGTTTTTAGCGTTTCAGGCCACCCCAAAACCTATGTTAACTCATCTATTTTTGCCCAAAATTGAGTTTTTTACCGTTTTTGGCTATGACGAACAATTTCTGATCATTTTTGAGTGAATCTGAAAATGCCGTTAGCAGGGTAAAAAATGTCAATCTTTGTCGGAGGCCAGGTCACAAAATCAGGGTATGCTTCAAAATTGGGATATAACTTTTTTTTGATGCGAAAACTTGCTATAGGTGTCCGCATAAAAATTGTAGCACAAATTCCCAGCTACAAAATGTGTGGTCAACGAGCTCTCAATTCCTATGACGAGATATTCACAAAATACTAAATGATAATAGGTAAACTCAAAAACGGAGGTACAATTAAACCTAAAATCAAAATCCCGCTATATCCCGATGGATACGGAATCTGGTTTATGGCTTAAAATAAGCGGGATACGTCCCTTAATTATTCCAGAATTCGCCATAATTCGCTGATCTAATTTAGCCGAGTTAGAAATTTTTTTCTAAAATTAGTCAAAATTAGAAAAATGCATATTTAGACATTATTATGAGATTTTTTCATACTATTTTTAAGTATTCATAGGAAAGGTGATAAAAAATATTTGCTACAAGCATAAATGATTATATCTAAGTAGAAAAAACCATAAGTTTTTCAGAAAATTTATGCATAAACTGCTTTAAAAAGTAGAAAAGAGGTTAAACAGGCAATTTTAAGGTATCGTCAAAAACCACCCTAGAAATAGTAAAAAAAAAATTTTTTTGCAACCTTTTTTTATTGTATCCTAAATCTCTGATATTAAATCTATCATTTTACCTTAAAACCAAAAAAAGTTTGAAAAAATGTGATGCACACATTTTTTCACTGAGACCTTGTACGGGCTTTTAGGTTAGAACGTACGTCCCTATTCATAACAGAAATTTTTTTACAAAAAGTGATGTTCTACAAAGTTGTTTCTGAGATCATGACGGACAACTTTGTAGAACATCACTTTTTGCGAAAAAACTTCTGTTATGAAGAAAACTATATAAACTGGGTCCCAAAAAATCGCAAAAAGCCACTTTTTATGGGCCACCCTGTACATGAATCTTGAAATTTTTTCTAAATATGAAACCACTAGGGGTAATTAATGAGGAGAATCGATTGTGCGTATTTCCCGAATCCTGAAAATGCGTTCCTGACCCTAATTCAGGGAAAAATGGCAATTTTCACTTCAAAAACATTAGTTTCTCTGAACCAAGGTCAGGAATTTTCAGGGTTCAGAAATGCGCGCAATGGTTTCCTCGTATAAAATTTCTCCAAGATTTGTCATATTTAGTTAAAAATTTTCAGTAACTCAAATTCATGTAAAAAACACCAAAAGTGCACTTTTTTGTGCCACTCTGTAATATACAGGGTAGTCAAAAAATCGGAATTTTGCGAATCGTTGACCAAATTTTCGCAAAAAATTTTTAAAATTTTTTCTAAAATAACCATATGGGGGTTTTTCCTATGCGAGAAATCGATTTCGAGCATTGAACTGAAAACGCTTCACTGACCCTGGATCAGCACAAAAAATCGAAAAAATCCAGTTTTTGTGCTTATTCAAGGTCAGGGAAGCTTATTCAACATTTTTCAATGCGCGCAATCGATTCCTCGCATAGAAAAACCCCCCTATAGGTATTTCGATGAAAGCGTCGAAAATAGTAAAGAAGGTGCAGAGGAAGGAAAATAACATGAATTTCGCGGAGAGTGTAAGAGAAAAAGCTTCAAGAAATCGAAGCCATCTAAGGAAGTTTACAAGTCAAACATTCCTTGGCTACAGTAGAGCAGTAGGTTAAGCGTCGACTCCTAAATAGAAAGCAGAAACCAACAGTGAAGGTTCAAGACCGGGCAGTCCAACAAACTTTTGCGACTCTCCACGACAATAGGGTTAAAATTTTTTGTGAAAATTTGGTCAAAAAATCGCAAAATTCCGGTTTTTTGCACCACATGTAATAAAAATCTTACCATAATAATTTCATTTTCTCTTTCTACATTTGTTATATTTAAACTTCCTTTCCTTATTTCTTTTACAGTGATAGCATTGTTATTCTAAGAAGTAAAATTGAAAGGTATAGTCCTTTTTTTCGTCAAAGATTTTTTTCTTCTATAAAATTTTTCTGATTGAATCGGGAATTAAAAGAAGAATTGTTTATTGGAACGAAAAAAAATTTAAATTCTTTGAAAGAAATTTAAAACTTCTGATATAGTTTGTAGTTCGTATTCAGAGATTAAACAATTCTTTCAAAGAATTTAAATTTTTTTCGTTTCAATAAACAATTCTTTTTTTAATTCCTGATTCAATCAGAAAAATTTTATAGAAGAAAAAATCTTTGACGAAAAAAAGACTATAGAAAATAAAATTAAGAATGCTTACTCGCTGATCATATCCCTTATATACTACTCCATATCTGCCATGACCAAGTTCATTTTCGTTTTGATCAATATAATAATGTTCACCAACCAACATTTTGAAGAAAAAAGAAGAAACTATCTGTGTACCAAAAATTGATCTCTTAAATATTTTATCACTTAAGCTTTGCCGATAAAATATTTGAAAAAAAATTAAGAAAATACTTTAAAAACGCGAAAAAAGTCAAATTTTTCAATAAAAATTCAAATAAATAAACAAGTATTACTAATGACTAATACATTTTTAACGAGGAGCATCGCTCGTGAGTACCCCTTCTAATAAATGATGATAAGAGCTCCACAAGCCAAAATTTGGTTTCTAGTACGTATGATTAATTAATATAGATAGGAAATATAAGTTCGTTTATCAATGTTTTTTAACTAATTGCACTATAAAATGGACTGACTATCATAAAAAATAATGAGTAAGCACCATTCCCAATATACTAAAATTTTCCTGGGATTCTGGTCCACAAATTTTGGGAAGATCACTTAGGCTGAAAACGTCCAGAACAGAGTCAACAGTGGCGATCTTTGTCAAAAACCTGGGAACAACCGAGCCATTACTACAATTAGTTGCGCGGTAAGTTAGTTGCGCAGCTAACTTTATTAAAGGGTTAGTTCAGTGGTGTAGAGAGGGGCACCTGGGGCGAAGTCCCCCTTTGCGGGCCGATGATGGAGCATTTTTTGTTCTTATAGCATGTTCTGATCGTTGTAGTTTTCGAGATAATTGCGTTTGAAATTTTGAAAAACGAACAAAATAACACCAAAATTATCCAATTTGAACATTGTTTTGGGTTATTGAAACGAAAACATGAATCAGAATTTTCGTTTCAATAACCCAAACATTGTTCAAATTGGATAATTTTGGTGTCATTTTGTTCTTCCATTTAGCTATAAAAATTATAGCTTATAAAATTTAAAAAATTGATGCAAAAATCGATTTTGCCTCAAAAAGTTCAAAAAAGTTTGTGTATTACAACGAAGAGCTTGTAACAAATTCAAAATTTCAAATGCAATTATCTCGAAAACTACAACGGTTCAGAACATGTCATAAAAACCAAAAATGCTCCATTTTTCATTTTCTTTCCGAATATATCATTTTTTCATATGATTGTAAATTACTGGACTGGTCCTTTAAGCAATTTTTTTATGTCAAAAAATGTTTGACTAATGTTGATGTAAGAAGCTTGTACCCCCAAAAATAGGATTTTTATAATAAAAAATACCACTCCTATTCTAATAATCGATTTTAAATCACCTTTTTAAACTGATCTCTATTACAAAGGGTTGATCAGGATTATAGATAAGCATGAAAACCATTTTGGTTCCCAATTAGTAGGATTTTAAATTAATCATTGTTGCCGACAGAAATTGAAATGAAAGCAGGGATTAGGTAGTAGAACTGAATAATTTGATTCAAAAGTTCTGTCCCAACTTTAATTTCATATAAACTTTCATTCAAATTGGATTTAACCATCAAGAGTTATGCTCAAAATACTAAAATGTAAAAAACGACTGTAACATTCCTGTTTGACCTGTTCAACAACTGTCAAATTTCGAGGTTGCAACTGTCTAAATGACAGTTGTAACTGTCAAATTTTTTTTTCATAAATTTGATAATTCTAGCATATTGGTGTTATTTGAAGGCAGAAATTCAACATTTTAAAATTTAAATTTATTTAAAATTTTAAATTATTTTAAATTACAGGGTGATTCAAAAGTTCGTAGACACTTTTATAATTTATAACAACCAACAAAAAATAACATAGTAACAACGAAAATTATTCAAAATTTTCTCCCGGAGCTTCAATGCACGCGTTTAGTCGCTTCGGGAAATCATCAATGATTTTTCTTAACATGTCCAGGGGGGATTTCTTCCCAAGCTTAATAAGAGTGCGTTTCAAACCGAGGCATGCAACAATGGCTCCGAGACAACCATGTGGATTTCATCACGAAGAATGAATGGCCATCTTCTACTCCAGAATTCAATGTCTTAGACTACTCTATTTGAAGCATATTAGAAGCCAAAGCCTGTGCTATAGCTCAAAAACCGTGGAATCGTTCAAACGCGCTCTTATTTATGTTTGGGAAGAAATACCACTGGAAACTTTGAGAAAAGTCATTGATGATTTTCCGAAGCGACTAAACGATCTAAAAGATATTGGATTTTCTTATGAAAATTTTCAGCCAGTTAACAATCAAGACGTATTTGATGTCAAACTTTCGGACAATACGGCCTTAATTTGTGATCCTAGCCTTTTATTTGCAGCTAAAGAAAATAACATTGATCTTGTTCGAACTTTATTAGAGAAATGTGCAGACCCAAATATAAAAGACAAGAACGGCTATACTGCTCTGCATCTTGTTGCAAAAAATAAAAATGATAATAAATTGCTTGTCGAATTATTATTAGATTATGGTGCTGATATAGATAGTGAAACCTGGTATGGTTCCACTTGTCTTATGTACGCAGCTAGAAACAACAATATTGAAATTGTTCGTTGTTTATTACAAAATGGTGCAGATATAAATAAAAAGAATAAATACGGCGAAAATGCTTTATATATTGCTGCAATAAATAAAAATGATAATCAATTAGTTATTGAGTTATTATTAAATCATGGCGCTTATATAGAATGGCAGGATGAAGATGATTCCATTTGTTTTAAATACGCAGTTGAAAACAACAATATTGAAATTGTTCGTTATTTAATACCAAGTAATATAGATACAAATAAGCAAAAACGAAGCTGGCCAAACTGCACTATAAATGCTAGGTCTAATGGAAAAGATAATAAAGAAATCGTTGAATTATTGCTGAGTTATGAAAGAGAAAAATCTAAAACATTTGACAAAGATTAATCAAAGATATATTTTAAACCCTGCCAAAGTTGTTATTAAGCTCATTATCTTTTACCAGCTTTATTAATGTCAATAAATGTATTAATGTCACAGGGACTAGAGCCTTTTTTCCCAACGAATTCAAATTTTAAGACGAAAAACCATTACTTCCATTGATAAATTTAGATAAATTAGTTGATTTTTAGAATATTTTTTATGAAAAAATCAGAAAAACATCGCTAAAAACAGAAATTTTCGATTTAAATCTTGACTTTGATAACTGAAATAATCATCTAAATATCATCATGTTGTAACCGATCCAGAAATTTGACTGACTCCGAGTCGGTCGACCGATTCTGAGTCAGTTAACCGATCCAGAGTCGACGGTTTCTTCGCTCCGGATCGGACGACCGATCCAGAGTATCGCAAAATTCACATACATAAAGCAGATTTTTCGGAACTTAAAACAATTTTATCCGAATAACAATTGCATCAAGCCTGTACTCAGACATCAATGCTTGTACTCAGAACTCAATGCCTGGTACTCAGGCACCAAGCCTGTACTTAGACATCAAGCCTGTACGCAAGCACCAAGCCTGTACTCAGACATCAATGCCTGTACATGGATTGATGTCTGCGTACAGGCTTGGTCCTAGGATGTTATCCTACTCTTTTTGGAGGTGATCGCTCAGAATGATCGATCGAAGTCGCCGATAGAAGAATCCCGGTGGCGCTCGGCTTCAGGTTCTAAAAATAATACAAATTTTATACAATATATAGTGTTTAGATCGGTATAAAAATACACATAAAACGTTGAGCGAAAGCAATAGCTGAAAAGTTGAATGATCAATCGACAAGTTTCTACTGTTTATGCCCTTCGATCGATGCATAATATGCGACTTTCGTACACGGACTTAAATTATTAGTACTAAAACTTGTTCTAGTAAATTGTATAATTTTTTTAGGGGTACCCCCACAAAAGGGCTCTAGAAAAACTCAAACGGAAAACCCAAAATGGAAAACTCAAAACGGGGTTCAAAATGACATGAGGAAAACTCAACCAGGGATGTAAACGTGTACGGTTTTCGTGTATGTGTATTACACGTACACGAATAGCAAATTTTTAACGTGTATGTGTAGTACACGTGCACAATCCAGTGTTTTTATGACGTCATTTTTTAAGGTTGACATTGACAATGACATTGACATTGTCATTGACATTGACATTGACAATGACATTGACATTGACATTGATGTTGACATTGACAATGACATTGACATTTATATTGACATTGACGTCATTCACAAAATGACATGACATTGACATGCTAAGTCAAGAGATTGACAGTGACATTGACATGTAAGTCAATGTCATTGACATTGACGTCATTAAAACACTGGCACAATCTATCGTGTACATGTAGTACATATTAAAATTTTGCCACCCGTGTACGTGTACTACACGTATACGCCCCAAAAACGTGTACTACACATACACGCCCCATCAAACGTGGAGTACATATTTGAAACGTACTCATTAAAACTATTAATACACGTTCGGGTCTGATAAATTAAACGTGTACACGAATGATAGGGCGCAAACGTGTACTACACGTAAACTTGAAATTTCTGCCATTCGTGTACGTGTACTACTGTAAAGGAAATGTTTTAAACGCTATCTGTTCAAAAATACATGTTACAAATGCATCGTGTAATACACGTTTATATCCCTGAACTCAGCATGGAATCTCAACACGTCGATTTCTTCCTCCTTTCTGTGGTCAAAAATCAAAAAATTCCTTCAGATTCAGGTTCCGCATGTCGAAAACCCCTATAATAAAAGTACTATCCTAAAAATTCTCATCGAAATTCGATTATTAGAAGGCGCTATAGGCCTATGTACTTTGTTAATATGTTAGATTTGCTTCTTTTATACATCGACAATAATTCAACGATTTCTTTATTATCTTTTCCATTAGACCTAGCTATTTGTAGTGCAGTTTGGCCAGAATTGTTTTGCTTTTTTAATTCTGCATTATTTCGTAATAAACAACGAACAATTTCAATATTGTTGTTTCTAGCTGCCCACATAAGACAAGTGGAACCATCTTCTTCTTGACTGTATATATCAGCGCCATGTTGTAATAATAACTCAATAATAAATTTATTATCTTCTATATTTTTTGCAGCATAATGTAAAGCATTTTCGCCGTAACTATTCTCTTTATTTATATCTGCATTATTTTGTAATAAACAACGAACAATTTCAATATTGTTGTTGCTAGCTGCTTTCATAAGACAAGTGTAACCATATTTGTCTTGACTATCTATATCAGCACCATGATTTAATAATAACTCAATAATTAATTTATTATCTTTTTCATTTAATGCCGCAAAATGTAAAGCATTTTTGCCGAATATATTCTTTTTATTTATATCTGCACCATTTTGTAATAAAATTTTGTAATGTAATAAACAACGAACAACTTCAATATTGTTGTAGTAAGCTGCTGTCATAAGACAAGTGTCACCATACCAGCGACTATCTATATCAGCACCATAATCTAATAATAATTCCACAAGGAATTTATTGTCATTTTTATTTTTCGCAACAAGATGCAGAGCAGTATTGCCTTCATCGTCTTTTACATTTGGGTCTGCACACTTGTCTAATAAAGTTTGAACAAGATCAATGTTATTTTCTCTAGCTGCAGTTAAAAGGCTAGGATCACGAATTAAGGCCGTATTGTCAGAAAGTTTGATGTTTTGATTGTTAACTGGCTGAAAATTTTTCATAAGAAACTCCATTATTGCAGGTATAGATGTCAAAAACAAGACGAAAATCGTCAATATGATGGGATTTTTCAAATCAGGCTTTTTATTTTTCCTTAATGTTGATGTGGAAAACTATAAAAATGCGAAAAATTTTTCTCAAGAAATTTGATGTTCGTCAATTTTTTTACGATCGTCTAAAACTTCGATTCTAGGGGTTTTAAATGAGAAAAACACGAAGTTGAAATTACAGGGTGATTCTAAAGTTTTTTTGTTGGTTGTTATAAATTTAAAAAATGTCTACGAACTTTTGAATCACCCTGTAATTTAAAATTATACGCAATTTTATTAGTACTTTTCCAGAGTACAACTGGAAATTGTACTAGAACATTTTTGTATTACTAAACCTCTCGGATTAACGGCTGAGATTCCGATTGGAGAGTTCGGTCTCTTTTATTCCAGCGCCGTATGCGCTCGCCCCCTCGAGATCCTGGGAGCGTCGCAGGCGCTCATATCCCGGTTTTATACAAAAATTTAAAATACCTTTTCTGTTAAATAAAAAATTAAATTAAGAAAATTATCCATAGGCATCCTGGAAGCTACATCTCGTATTAATGATTTAAGTAATAGATTTCTTAAATTCCAGCAAAATGGGAATTCAATTTCAGGCTCTTTTTTCCGGATATGTAAATCATTCCAAAAGCTGAAATAAGAAAGCCGATCTCGATTCTAAAGTTTAAAATAAACTTTAATAACTAAACAATTTACTAAAAATTCTGGAAGCCTTCCAAATAGTCCTTGATACGTAATCAATCCCACAGACCAAACATCTGCCTTGTGATCATACGCTTCTTGAGTATATAATTCTGGCGCCATATAAATAGGAATACCAACTGAAGTTGCAGCAAGCGTGTTATTCGAAATAAATCTAGATGTGCCGAAGTCTGCAATTTTTAATGTGAGATCATTCATGAATGGATCTTCAATATTTTTATTCCTCTTATGTAAAAGTATGTTCTAAAAACAGGCATTTTAAAAGATATTTTTTGTTCATGTTGCTACCTTCGGTTTTAAATCACGATGGATTATATGATTTGAATGTAATAATTGCAATCCACTTGCTAATTGTTTTAAAATGATATTCATGTCACTCCGGGTTACTTTTGTATGCTTGTTATAATATGATTCCAAATCATGATAATCACAAAATTCCATCACCATAAAGATATGTCTATCAGTAATTTCGGTATGATAATGTGTGACTATGTTTTCGTGGTTTATCTCTTCGAGAAGCTTAAAATTGATTCAATGTACAGGTTGGCGCAAAAAAGTGCATTTTGGTAATTATACATGAATCTTGAAAGTTTTTTCTAAATATGAAACCACTAGGGGTAATGCGGGGAATCGATTGCGCTCATTCCCGAACCCTGAAAATGCGTCCCTGACCCTAATTCAGGGAAGAATGACAATTTTCACTTCAAAAACATTTTTTCTCTGAACCAAGGTCAGGCATTTTCAGGGTTGCGCGCAATGGTTTTCTCGTATAAAATTATCCCAAGTTTTGTCATATTTAGAAAAAAATTTTCAGTAAGCTATAATATACAGGGTGGTGAAAAAATCGGAATTTTGCGATTTGTCGGGCAAATTTTCGCAAAAAAATTTTTTAATTTTTTCTAAAGTAACGATATGGGGGTTTTCCTATGCGAGAAATCGATTTCGCGCATTGAGCAGAAAACGTTTTTTTGACCCTGAATCAGCACAAAAACCACAATATCTAAAAAATCCAGTTAGTTGTGCTTGTTCAAAGTCAGGGAAGCGTATTCAACATTTTTCAATGCGCGCAATCGATTCATCGCATAGAAAACCCCCTATAGAGTCATTTTATGAAAAATTTTGCAAAATTATTTTTAGCGAAAATTTGGTCGAAAAATCGCAAAATTCCGGTTTTTTGCACCACAATGGTATAAAAATCTTACCATTATAATTTCATTCCCTCTTTCTACATTTGTCATATTTAAGTTTTCTTTACTTATTTCTTTTACAGCGACAGCATTGTTATTCTAACAAGTAAAAATGAAGAGTAGAAAATAAAATTAAGAATGCTTACTCGCTTATCATACCCTTTATATACTACTCCAAATGCGCCATGACCAAGTTCATTTTCGTTTTGATCAATATAATAATGTTCACCAACCAACATTTTGAAGGAAAAAGAAGAAACTATCTGTGTACCAAAAATTGATTTTTTAAATATTTTATCACCCAAGCTTTGCCGATAAAAAATTTGGTTTGTGGAGCTCTTATCATCGTTTATTAAATTCCGAAATTTTCTAACAAAAAAGCAAAAAAATAAGCTTAAAAAAATTTTAGAGTAAAAAATTATAAGTTTAAGAATTTTTTATAAAAAAAATTATTGGGTTGTTGCATAAGTTGTTGCGGCCCAAAAAGTATCTCTAAAATCGTCATTTTTCGCTCGTTTTCGATGAAATTTTTTTTTCAGTAGTAAACAAAAATGTATGACGAATACGATCCAATCAATTTTTTTGAGCGTAACTCATGTTTTCGTGTCAATACTCAAACTTTTTTAAAAATTGGGCCCTAAAAGCTGTATTCTTATTTTTAAACTATTGATATTTGGCTATATAAGTCGATTTTTGACGAAATTTTTGACCCTCCTAGGGTTTTTCTATGCGCTGAACACGAATCCACCATTAGTTTTTATCCTAGACCTCGAAAATATGGTCAAAAAATAGTTTACAAAGAGATACCTCATAATAGGAAAAAGCCCCCTTTTTGGGTTTTACCCTCGTATGGGGTACTTTCCCGTGGTCAAAATCAAAAAACTTCTTCGGATTCGAGTTCCTCATGCTTAAAAACCCCCCAGTACAAAAAATCAGCCAAATTGGAAAACTTTTTGAAAATTCGATTTTTTTACCCTTTGGTCCCCCATGGGGTAAAAAAATCGAATTTTCAAAAAGTTTTCCAATTTGGCTGATTTTTTGTACTGGGGGTTTTTAGGCATGGGGAACTCGAATCCGAAGGAATTTTTTGATTTTGACCACGGGAAGGTACCCCATACGAAGGTAAAACCCAAAAAGGGGTTTTTTACCTATTATGAGGTACCTCTTTGAAATTGGGTAAAAGAAAACTTTTGCCCAATTTCAAAAATTACCTAGATTTCCACGTTCTCAGCGTAGTTTTTGAGAGAATTGCGTTTGAAATTGCTCATGTTTTCGTTGTAATACACAAACTTTTTTGAGTTTTTTGCGGAAAACACAATCTTAGTTTGTGATCCGAGGATCACTCCACTTATTTTATTTGTGTAATTTATGTTCAACGCTCGGAATCTGGTTGACAACAAGAGTGGCCTTAGGATAGGATTTCAGGGGGGCAATTTGATTGGAAGATATGTACCCGAGATGATCTTCTTCAAGCTTTATCAAACGTTTGACTTCGGACGGGAACAAGAATTTTTCAAGTCGAACGAGCAGTTGTTGTTATTGAGATTTTTCATGGGCAAACTAGAGATTTTTTGTCGTGTTTATAAGTTCATTCAGATGATAGTCGACTTTTGTTGGCATTACGACTTTATCCAACTTTTTGTTTCCCCAGATTTTCTCCAACCGACTTTATCCAACTTCTTTAAATTTTGTAGATAAATCGTTTCAATAAACAAATCTTTATTGAAATTTTCTTCTTTAAAAAAGTTGGATAAAGTCGGTTGGAGAAGTCTGGTTGGATAAAGTCAGTTGGAAGTCAGAGCGCACATCAAGCTGAACATCACGTAATTTCTAAAGGATTGGAACTCAAAAATCCGAGTGCTACAAGTTGTTATTTATGATGAGTACATCAACTTTTATTTGACCTCAAAAAATTTTGTCTACTAGAAAAAAAGTTATTTCAAAAAATAGATCTCCAGGCATTTTGGTTTTGAAAGCCCTTGAAAACTCGATTTTATTATTACTTTTTTAAAATATTTAAGCCTATCATGTAGAACTGCGTTCACTGACCATTTTTTATTTTTACACCATAGGACGTAGACCTCATTTTCATGGAGAAAAATTGCAAAAAAATGAGGTGACTGGGGACAGTGCAAAAAAGAATTGTCCCTGGAGGGATCGAACCGCCACCTCTGGTGGTGGAAACACAGAGCTTTGCTAATGCGCTACAGAGGACATATGATTAAAATGTCTTCGATTTCGTTATGATTTGTCGAATTTTAATTGTCCCCAGTCACTTCACTTTTTTACAATTTTTCTCCATGAAAATGAGGTCTACGTCCTATGGAGTAAAAATAAAAAATGATCAATGAACGCAGTTCTACATGATAGGCTTAAAGATTTAAAAAAAGTAATAATAAAGGGGCTTTCAAAAGCAAAATGCTTGGAAATCTATTTTTTGAAATAACTTTTTTTCTAGTAGACAAAATTTTTTGAGGTCAAATAAAAGTTGATGTACTCATCATAAATAACAACTTGTAGCACTCGGATTTTTGAGTTCCAATCCTTTCGAAATCAGCTTGATGTGAAGCGGAATCCATGGTGCCTCCGACCTTTTTTTTATCTTATCAAAAAATCCCTTTTACCTATTGAAATTTTAGAAAATGAATCGTTTCGTGCTACTTTTAGTCGCAATCTTGTTTGTGACAGATGGGTATAATGGGAGGTGGACAGAATACAGATCGAGTAAAGATGGAATTGAGAACTTAATACATATGGATGAAAACCAAACAGTCTCTATTCAGGACCCTAAATTCAAGCAAGGTGTTATTGATTGGGTATATGGTAAACTTTTTTCATATAAATTTAGGTACCCTTCCTCAATTCCATCCCAAGCTGGTGGGAAAACTGCGTGGGGGTCTGATAAATTGCATAAAGAGGGTGGAGAGGTAACACCATACATGGAAAAGCATGATAGGGGACAAAGGTCAAAAATGGCTCTAGCAAAATTGGAAACGATGAAAACGCAATAATAGAGTTGTTTATTGGAAAGATTTGGGGTCGAGGAATCGATTGCCATCGTTATTTTCCAGTGAAAAATTTTTCTTAGGATGTTTTGGCGAAATCCACATTGTGCACTCCTATGTTCATGTCAAAAAAAGTACCCGTGGCGGTTCTCAAAATTTTTTGGTTTTGTTTCCTACATATCAGGCTCATTTAGATCTATGTTTGTGCAAAAAATTAGAGTGCACTTCCGCATAGTTTAGGAGATAGAGCATTTTTTGTGAAATTTTTAGAGTCAAAAATCGGTTTTCCTGATCTAGGTATGGGTTCCTGAGATCGCCGACCGTCGTTTTTGGCATTTTCATGTTCAAATCGGGGTTGAGGAATCGATTGGCGTCAGTTTTATCCGAGTCGATCCTGAAAACTCGATTTTTTTACTTCCCCAGTTCCACAGGGGTAGTGTTTCAAAATTTTTTTTCTCGATTCCGTCATCAAGGACCCATATTCTATCGATTTTATCGGTTTCAGAAAAATTCCGCGACCCATGGTCGCGGATTTTTATAGGCGTTGGTCCTGCTAGTGTGAAGTTAAAATTGGCCTGTGTGGGAAGGCCAAAGTGCATATTCAAGTACCATATTTTTAGATCAACTCGGTCCCACGCTTATGAAAACATACTATCAAGTAATTATCAACAAAAGAGCAAAAAATATAAGATTAATCACTTTTCCTAGCTTCCACTTGATGATCAGAGATGTATCTATGAGGGTTATACATCGGGGGCGAATGGTTTTGACGATCCTGAAGGATTTAGTGAACTTTTGAAAGAAGAACTACCGGAAAAATCCATGAAAGATGTTGAAAGTAATTGCCCTACTCTCAACGAGACCGCCGCAGTGTTGTACAAGGCCAGCTACGCTTTCTTTATGAAACAAAAAGAGCAAGTGCAAAATTTCACAGATGACTTGCCCGAATCGATGAGATCCGCGCTTGTAAAGGTAAATTTTTCATACAGAATATGGGCGTAACCAGGGGTGGAACTTGGGGTAGAACCCCCTATTCCGGTCACACATGGGCAAGGGGTGGGTCGACCCACCCCCATGTCGCCGCTGGGGGTCAAATTTCGGCAAACATGTGCTTTTGGTAAAAATATACAGTAAAAAACCAAAGGATCCCCTTATGTTTTGGAGAAAAATCGAAAAATTCGTCAAAAATAGAAAAATTCGTGAAAAAGGTCGTCAAACGTGTCGCTTTTCGATTTACCAGCCTACTCCCCTTGCCCATGTATGATTCCGGTGGGTTGGAAAAATATAGAGCATAAGGTTGCGGGGGAGGCTTTGAACAAATAGTAAAAAGGGTCGCCAAAATGAGGGCCAAAAATAAGCCCCCTCCAAATTGCCATTTTTCGAAATTTTTTTACACTAGAGCCCCCCCCCCCCCTATACATGGGGGTCTGGCTAAGCCCCTGATGGACACCCTGTATTACGTTTCACACGCTGGATTCGTACGGTACGGTGAGTCCCTCATTGAAATTTGGGGTTTATTGTAGATGTATAATATTACTATGATGTTGTATAATGAGATCCATGGACGTGGATCCATGGACGTCAGTTTATTCGGACCTAACTCAACCGTAATAGAAATTCTCGAAGCATGTGAAGAGTTTTTGAATGCGCCTGAAGAAGATCGCAAAACGGCGGCTAAAAACGATACACTTTGGACTTCTCTTTTTACAGGTATGAAAGTCCTTGGGTGCGTCCATATGCTCACGTTTTGACGGGTGGGGTGGGGGTCTTTTGCCGGGGCTTCTCTGTTTTTGCTCGAAAAAGTTGCCGGCTTTCTATTTTTGCGACTAATGTCAAAATTTTAACCAAAAAACATACCAGGCGAGGTTTTTCAATTCTTGGATAAATATAATGAAAATCATCTTGAGTTCCCTACTAGGAATCCCTAGATGATTTTGACTGGGGAGATTCCTCCTCCCCAATTTGAAATATTCCGGTTCGCCTCTGGGACTTTTAAGAAAAATAAATGGCTTTCGATTTTTAGGCGATCTCCGCGACAGTAGTCTAGAGTGGGTTCGTGCATTGAAGAAATTTTTTGTCATAAAAGACGACATGAGAAATTACGAACAAGATGTTGATAGAGAAGCACTAATCACTACATATACATCACTTAGTCAAGCCTGGCGGAAATGGTTAAAAATCGCCAAGTCTGAACTCTTGGCATATTTTGAGACACGCACTAGACCTTGGACTAGTGCATGTCTCGAACCTTGGCTTTTTGAGTGTCGCTCTGTTCCTTTTTATTTTCTCTTTTCTCGAGACCTTGGGCATGTCTATAACCACAATTATAACAAATGGTTCGATTACTATGATTATTAGATTGTTCGTTTCGTTCGATTTTTTTGTTTTATTTAAACGAAAATAAATTTCAAGAACCATAAAATTCGCATAAATATGTACTACCCGGCTTGCAATATGAAGTTTCGCATATAGATGTATATACAGAGATTACATACAAGCATAACAATGAAAAACGGATAAACCAATAAAAACTTTAAAAAATAGGTTAAAAGAAATTAAAAATGGGTTAAAATTTAAAAAATTCGTAAAAAAATTTAAAAATATGTTTTTTTTAAAATTTTTTATAAATAGCCTCTCGAAAGCAATCGGAGAAGGGCAGATGACTTAGTGCTCATTCGTTGTAATACACAGATTTCAAAATCGAAAAATCTCCCCCCCCCCTCCCCCGAGCACGATAGCTCTCGGTTCCCCAGTTTATTATGATAAAATTTGAAATTTTTCAAAGTTGACCCCCTATTTTTGGCTAATTTGAGAGGACCGCCCCGACCTATCAGGTAAGTTGCTACGCCACTGGGTATCACCCTTGCCAATCCGGCTCTATTGCACTTTGGCCGTCCAATCGATTTTTAACCGTCCAATCGACATTTAACCGTCCAAGGAGAGTTTAACCGTCCAATGAAATTTTTAACCGTCCAATGAAATTTTAACCGTCCAATGAAATTTTTAACCGTCCAATCAAATTTTTAACCGTCCAATCGGATTTTAACCGTCCAAT
>OZJO01003944.1:0-12024 GCA_900406225.1 Acrobeloides nanus | reverse complement strand
ACCCCTAATTTTGATGCATTTTTTCAATTTTTTGACCCCCGAAAAATTTTTCGATGCGCGCAATCTATTTCTCGCATAAAATTACCCCTAAAGGGTCGCTTGTTAAAAAAATTAAAAAATTTTTTCTACTCGACCCTAATCTGGATCCCCCTTTAAATATATAAAAAAATTTTGCTTTTAAACAGCTTTTTATGTTAAAATTCGCATTTTGGTAGCGAGCGGCACTACCGGTACTACTTTTACTAATTTTCATATGGCAATTAGTAAAAGTAGTATCGGTAGTACCGGTACTACCGATACTACTTTTACTAATTGCCCAAAAAAGTCGAAATACGAATTCGTATACGAATTTTTTGAACCCTAAGAATTGGAAATACGAAATCGTAGTCAAATACGAATTCGTATATGTTTTGGAAGTATTCGCCGTCAAAATACGAATTGGTCCATTAATTTTTCCCCGATACGACGAATTAGGAGGGGGTACAGTACCCCCCTTGCCCATGTATGTGCCCAAGTACCAAAAATTCAAATAAAAAACGTGAAAAAAGTAATAGTGCCAAAATTCTCTACTCACGTGTGTTCATAGGGCAGAAAAAGTCTGACGCCAATGTTCAAAGCGAATAGAAAAAGGCAGGTTGATAGCTCTGACCATAATTCCTTTTGTATTTTATCGAGTAAGTGTTGGGGTAAAATAGTATAAGAGGAATTTTGAAAAAAATTTTCCCTTAATTTTTTATGCCGATTTTACTGAAAAAAATCAGTAAAATTGGCATAAAAAATTAAGGGAAAATTTTTTTCAAAATTCCTCTTATACTATTTTACCCCAACACTTACTCGATAAAATGCAAAAGGAATTATGGTCAGAGCTATCGACCTGTCTTTTTCCATTCGCTTTGAAGTTATATATAATTATACCCTAGGGTGGCCCAAAAAAGTGCACTTTTTTGAGATCCGAAAATTTATTTTTCTAAAAATGACCTCTATAGGGGTAATTTTATGCGGGGAATCGATTGCGCACATTCCCGAACTCTGAAAACGCTTCCCTGACCCTGATTTAGGGGGGAAATGGCTTTTGAAGAGAAAAGTGTCTTTTTTCGCATTTCGCAACAAATACGAAAAAAGATAATTTTCGCTTCAAAAACCCAATTTTTTCTTGAATCAGGGTCAGGGAAGCGTTATCACGCTTCGGGAATGCGCGCAATCGATTCCTCGCATGGAAAAACCCCATTAGGGACATTTTCCAACATTTTTCTTGCCGGGGTCAGACTTTTTCTGGTTTTGAACACATGTGCTACTGGTAGCTACTAATTATGGTCGACGTCGCCATAAATGCGTGCAAATAGTCTCGACCAGATGTGGCAAGGGGAGGGAGCTTCAGATGAGAAGATTTCGGTACTAGAGCTTTTGGCAACGACAAATTCGTTGCCAAAAGCTCTAGTACCGAGATTCCTTGGCGACCAAAAAAGGNCGCCATAAATGCGTGCAAATAGTCTCGACCATAGATGTGGCAAGGGGAGGGAGCTTCAGATGAGAAGATTCCGGTACTAGAGCTTTTGGCAACGACAAATTCGTTGCCAAAAGCTCTAGTACCGAGATTCCTTGGCGACCAAAAAAGGTAGCCATTCGAAAAATAGTTTGAAGTTAACACAAAAACTGCGCCGCAGGCGAAAAAATTTATTTAAAAATTTGCGTTTTAAAGCTGAAAATGCTCAGAAAATGAAGAAAAATGATTAAACAATATAAAGTTTTTGTCCCAAATTTTTTACGCTAAAATGTGCTCATAACTTTTACAAAATACAGGGTGGACTTTAAAAAACCGGAATTTTGCCGTTTTTTGACGAAAATGCGAAATTTATTCAAAAAGTGAACTATTAGGGATAATTTTATGCGAGAAATCGATTGCGTGCATTGAAAATTATGAAAATGCTAAATTAGCCATGAAATCGTCATTTTTTCGATTTTTTTCTTCAAATTTTTCCGCCAAAAATGGCAAAATTCCGGTTTTTTAAGGCTCGCCCTATAAAAGAATTTTTAAAATGAAAATTCGATTTTTTCACCTTGGTCCCCATCGGGGGACCAAGGTGAAAAAATCCTCATGTAGAAAAACCCCCAGTATCAAAAACGTCTCGAATTACTATTCGAGACGTTTCGCGTCTCGAATTCAAGTTCGAGACGTTTAGGCTGTTCGTCAGCTGATATAAACAGCGGTTTACGACGTTAACTGAGTCGTAATGCAAAACGACTCGTTGTAAACTTGTTGTAAAGCGATTTGAATTAGTTGGAGTATTGACACGAAAACCCTGAATTTTTCATTTTTTAAAAATACATTTAATTATAGATGTATTTAAAAAACAAAGACGGCATTCTTTATACAGGGGGCGGACAAAAGTCCTGACATTTCCAAAACGTGTTTTCTCGACAATTCTGGACGAGAAAACACCTTTTCAGCGTTTTTTACAATGTCAGGATTTTTGTCCGCCTAGGCCAGGACTTTTGCCGCCCCCTATAGCTCAAAGAGACGAACAAAACGACACCAAAATTATCCAATTTGATAATTGTTTTGGGTTATTGAAACGAAAACACTGAATTAAAGTCTTCGTTTCAATAATTCTCAAATTGGATCAATTGGTGTCGTTTTGTTCGTCTCGTTGAGCTACAAAGAGTGCCAATTTTGTTTTTTAAGAGACGATTTCTCGAACATTCGAAGGCCCCTGGTCAGGCTTGCGATAATGTCTTTATTTTTTCCTTTAAGAAAATAAAGACACGCATCGAGATCTCGAATTCTCTTAATACTTGGACCTATTTTGATATAAGCGACCCCCCATGCGATTTCAATGAAGAGCCCATTTTTGTCATTAGTTTTTAAATCGGACTTTAAAAATATTTTTAAAAATGCATTTTTTTGAAAAAAAATTATAAAGGAAAACCTTTAAATAAAGACATTATCGCAAGCCTGCCCCTGGTACTAGTGTTAAACGCCTGAATGCACGTATCAAGTTGAATTTATAAAGTGAGATTAATGCATGGGAAAGTTTTTAAAAGTCATTTCAAAGCAAAAATCGGGTACCAAAAAATTCAAATCCTTGCCCGAAGCTCACATACCCCGATTTTACGTGTATTTTTTGAATTTTCCAACCTGTCTAAAACACCACAGATAATTTTTTTTCGGTCAAATTTGAACGCTGATCGATGTATTTCAACACGGAGAACAATTCTAGTGTGATTTCGAAAAAATCCGAGAAATTTCGATTTTTGACCCATTTTTACACATGGTACTAGGAGTCGAAAAAAATTTTTTTCTCGGATTTTTTCGAAATCACGCTATAATTGTTCTCCGTGTTGAAATACATCGATCAGCGTTCAAATTTGACCGAAAAAAATTATCTGTGGTGTTTTAGACAGGTTGGAAAATTCAAAAAATACACGTAAAATCGGGGTATGTGAGCTTCGGGCAAGGATTTGAATTTTTTGGTACCCGATTTTTGCTTTGAAATGACTTTTAAAAACTTTCCCATGCATTAATCTCACTTTATAAATTCAACTTGATACGCGCATTCAGGCGTTTAACACTAGTACCGAATGTTCGAGAAATCGTCTCTTAAAACTCCGTTTTTTTTATATTAACTCCTTTTTCGGTAAATCAGGAATAGTGATAGAGTTGATAAAAACTACTTTTCTAGGGTAATTTTTACTTGAAAAACATTACAGCGAATTGAACTCTAGGAATGGTCAACTAGTCTCGAAACGTCAAAAATCATGTTTTTCGACTAAAAATTACCATAGAAACATAGTTTCCCATATTTATAATAATTTGAATGAACAATTTTATAACATATGCAATTTTGAGTTTTTCCTTATTTTCAAACTGTTATATTTTAAAAACTAAATGTCATTTTTAAATTGGTTTTTGGCAAAAATATTGCATTTTTTCTGAGCTTTTTGGAATGGGTTTACTTTAAGGATTTTGATTTATATTCATGAAAATACAACATTTCAAAGTCCACGTATATACATACGTATCGAAAAAAGCAGGTTAATTAAACCCTCAGGAGCATTGCCTTCCTGGAGCACCCTGAGTACCGTGAAATGGGGGTCTTGAAGAATAAAAATAACATCACCAATGTTTTTCTCAACTAAAAAACCCTAATAAGATGTTTTTCGGCTGATTTTAAAGGAAAATTTTTTCCGACTTTTGAACCACGATAAGTAAATCCAAAAAAGTGAGCTAGCTTCGAAAATGTTGACGAAAATTTGTATAAACAAAGATATTTATTGTTAAAAATTGCTATTTTTTTGTAAAAATGGCAAATTTTAAACATTTTTTGGGAAAACATAAGGGCCATTAAGTAAATTTTTCATTTCTTTGATTGGGGGACAGACTTTACACCCCCCCCCCACAGTAGCGAGGGAGGGGTAGGTGGTGGGCCTCATTCGACGGCCGAAATTAAAAAAGACTCTATCATATGGTCCTCTGTTGCAAGATCGAAATTAGTGACAGGTCAAATAGTGACCATCATGGTTAGTGGAATAAACCAAGGAGAACGGCATCACCGGTACTAGAAAGATTCAGTTTTACCCTACATCCAAACGATTTTTTCGGATTTTTACGCAAAAATATGGAAAAAATTATAGCATGCCGTCAATTTTCCTATTTGTGATTGATTTTAATCTAACGCCAAAGTTAAAAATAAATAAAAATAGCAACAAATAAAATAAACCTACTAGAAAACCATGGCAACCAAAATTTGGTGTAAAAGCAATAAAAATAATATTGGGTTCTAAGAGTCAGATACTTTTTTATGCTGGAGTAAATATCAACAAGGATTAGAAGCTTGAATGATGAAAGTAAAAAAATTTTATGAAATGAAACTTTAAACAAAGTGGACGGAAAATACGTTAACATTTTGCTGACGAAGACATCTTCGGGAGTAATTTCTTTATTTTCTGCTTATTTTTCTGTCTCTTTTTTTGTATGTATCATAAATTTTTTATTGACCATAAAAAACACCAGAAAATCTTCAGAAATCGCACGATTTTATGCTGTTTTTGAGCATATTTACTGACAACATAACATTCGCCTATCCATTTGACAGATGGTTTGTCGGAGAAATTCGCGCCAAGAGAGTTCGACAATGAGCTGTCCTTAGAAAAATGATTGACCCATTCGGTCTAGATAGAAGGTCCAATAATAGTGTGGACAAACAATATTCTTTTTTTATCGCATTTGGCCAGAAGTTGTTGAAATTGAGACTGGGCGGAAAATTTTTGACATGTTGCTTTTTAATTTTGTATGCATGCTATTGACGGATCTCAAAAGTTTTTGTCAAATTGATTTTTTGATCTCTAATAATTTTGAAATTTTTCCGAAAATGTTTGATTTTCGCTTCAATACACCGATTTCTTCCCTGAATCAGGATCAAGGAAGCGTTTTCAAGGTTCAGGAATGTGCGCAATCGATTCTCCGTCTAGAAAAACCTAAGAATCGGCGGTTTTCTCATAAAAATCCGAAAATGTTTGATTTTCGCTTCAATACACCCACCCCCATTCCCTGAATCAGGGTTAAGGAAGCATTTTCACGCTTCGGGAATGCGCGCAATCGATTTCTCGCATAAAATTACCCCTAGAAAAGTCATTTTTGCACAAATTCAAAAAATTTTTTTTCGGAAGTGCTGCTGCAAAGTTTACTCCCCCCTTTAAGATTTTTAAATTTTTATAAAAAATAAGCCCTTGTAATTAGTTCACATGTCATATTTTTAATTTATAGAACGTCGCATTATTATAAAAAGCTTGGCCCCAACAAAAAATGTCACATATATCGAGCGGCACATCAAAAGTCTCGGAGCCGACAAAGCCTTTTAGTCCGAACTTACGCCATAACCGACTATACTCATATGCCTCGAAAGAAAAGCACTAATTTGCCGACACCCTCGGTTCTCTTTTCCTTCCACCTTTAGATCTTGCCGATGCTTTTTTTTATCCTTTATTCAAATTTTTAGATGATTGGGACAATGTGAGACTAGCATTTCGGATTTTTAAGCTAGATTTTTTGAATTTTTAGCCACACATGTTTTTTAAGATTGTTCCAAGAAAAATTAATTTTGAAACAATCCGTGTAATTCTTTTTTCAATGGCATATCTTATGCATGAAAAGATTGAACATGTTTATTTCGGGAATATACAAGTCCAAAGCCATTGTTAAAGTTAGAATCTAAGAAGAAGCTATTAAGGAATTTAAATGTGAGCTTCCAGAGTAGTCACCATGGTGATGCTACTTTCCGTAAATGAAGATGCTTATTTTCGCATTAGGGGGTTTTTTAATTGTCGTTCCTTTGGTCATTTCTAAAGTTCGTTCAAAAGATTTTCCAGTAAATAGGCCTATTGACAAATCGCGTGGTTTTTAATATTTTTAAAATTTTTACGTATGAGCAGAGAAATGTGTAATCAAGTTCAAAATCTCTTCTCCATTCCCCCGAAAATCAACCACCACTCCCTTCCCTGAAATTCGATGGGTGAGAGTGGGGATTGCCAAAACGAATCCTGCTCACAAAAAATTTTGCGGCCCGCATGTAGTCGTCAGGTCGAAAGCTCGTGGGCGGGAGTCCATTACAATTTTTCACCAAAAATGACTAAATTTTTCCTTTTTTCATCAATAATGTCCAAAAATAGATTTTTTCACCAAAAACTTACATTTTCTGCGAGTTGGTCGTTTTTGAAAAAAATACTCGCTGCTTCCAGCTATACTTGTTACTCGCGAGAGTTTACTCGCAACTAGTCGATGGATGAAAGGTTGCGAGTACTAGCAAAGATTATAGAAAAAATTAAGTTGGAGGAGGCCGGATCTAACCCTCGCCTGTTGGCGAGGGTTTGAGTCCGGTCTTCTCAAACATAGAGGAACCTTTTACCCACTCGGTCATCTGGGTCGTCTGATCAAGAGTTTTCGTTCGGTCAATATCATAATTTGTAATCGGATTTCGAAATGCGATAACACATGATTTACTCGGAGTCAATTTTTTTTTAAGTTTGTAGGAGGCCAGGGAAATTTTTTTAAAAAGAAACTTAACCCAAACAAGGGGACTACCTACGTGAAAAAGATATTTTTGACACGAAAAAAATATTTTTGGTCGTTTTTGAAAAGATGGTCTAAGTGCGAGTGTTCGCTGCGAGTAAGTGTAGAAAGAGACGCGCGAGCACTCGCTGTGAATAAATTTATCCTACTCGCAGCACTCGCGAGTGAAGTATAGATCCCCTTTAAGGAAAAAATTGAACAAGAACCTTAAAAATAGATTTTGTAAAAATTGATATTGTTGAGAAAAAAAACAATAAAAAATTATAGTGGGTTTTATGTAATCTTTGGCTAAATCCGGCCAAACTGTTCCATCTTTTTTTAGCCTGTCACATCGTGCGCAATTTTTTCGATTTCTGTGGAAAATTACTTTAAACACAACTAATTCTAGGTACACATTTGACAACATGTAATGCGTCTTGATTTACATTTCAAAAGAAAACATTATCTGCCTAAAGGTATCCTTTTATGACTGTTCATAAATCTAATTGCAACATGTTATTTTTTAGCAATCATAAAAAGTCTGTCCGTATTTTGGCGTGAATTTTATACTACTGACAGTCGTCAAACAAATGTAATCTTTTATTTTATCATTTTTATGCATGATCAAATTTTAGACTTCAAAAACTAACTCTGAAATTATGCGCTCTGGGAATTCTAAACAGACCAGTTTGGAGTCAAATTTTTCTAATTCATTGGAGGCAGTTCTATCAGATTGGCAAGCCTATGACACATTTAGAAAATGGATTATGAATGATAAAGATAGAACAATTGATGCATTGGATTTGTGGCTAGCCGTGAAAGCTTATGATCAATATGCGAGGAATAGGAATAGGACATTGCAGAAAATTTCTTTGAGCATTCATAAAAAATATATTAGGTAATTTTTTAATTGCTTATTTTTAAGCTAAAAATGCTCTTAAATTACAATTTTGAAAAAAATGAAATTTTTTTTAGCCCAAAAAACGGGAAATTTTGATCATTTTTAGTGAAAATACAGGATGACTCTGAAAAATACAACGTGGACCAAAATTGTGGTTTGGGACCCGGGAATTTATTTTTCTAAAAGTACCCCTATGGCAATTTTACGCGGAGAATCAATTGCACTCATTTTCAAACCCTGCAAATTCTTCCCTTATCCTGATTCAGGGAACACAGCTCACCAAAATGCCGAAAAAGAGCAGGCAAGGGTCGAATTAAAAAAAATTTAGACAATCAACAGATCGCAAGAGCTTCAAAATGAGTACGATATCATGGGTTTGGGTGGGGGGGGGGGGGGGGGGTTTGTCCTATGGCCAATTGGTTAACATTCTCGGCTTTTACTCATAGGGCGCGGGTTCGATCCTGCCCACAAGTCATTTTTTATTTTTTTTTGTCAACATTCATGAAAATTTTTTCATATCCACATTTTTATGCGGGGAACACGATTTTTTTAATTATTATCTTACTGAATCAAAAACTCATAAATTCTACCATCTTATGTAACTTTACCAAATCTCAAACGTTTAGTCCAAGAACTGGTTCAGCATGGTTTGTCCCGCTTGAAATACGGAGGCAAATTTCTCAGCGGTTACATTCTTTTCGTCGGGAAGAAATGCCACCCGCTGATTTATTCAATTCTGTAAAACCCTATACTTGGTCGTATTTATGTGACCTTCACACATTATTTGTATGTTCAGAGGAGTTTCATGAGGTAAAAGTCGTCGTATTTTAAATTTATCACATTTTTAATCAAAATTTAGATGATGAGCGATGAGATTCCAGAAAGTGCACGGACCATAATAACTAACCAAGAAATGATAGAAAATCGGTATGATGCTCAACCATCCACATCTTCAGTCTCATTTATCCCTAAATCTACTTCATTGATAAAAATAAAACAAAGACTAGAAAGCAGTAATATCGATGATTTTGAATTTAAGACCAGAAAGTTTCGCTCGAGGCCACGAAGTGAGCCACCCTGTGCTCAAGAAAAGAGGTAAAATCTTTTTTGAAAATGTTTAGACAATAAAAAATTTTAGAGCATTGCCATATATACCACCCGAAAATTCAAATTCAAACTTTGTTGATGATGCATCTACATGTAGACGACTAAAGAGGCAACAATTATCTAGGCATATCATACCAAAAGAGAAGGTAATCCCTCTCCCAAAATGGCTTAAAATAAATGTTTAGATTATACCCTTGAATTTTCACACAAATGAAATTCGCCATGATCGTTTAGAAGAAAGGGTAGCTTTTGCTGATGATCTAATAGAAAAATTACTATCAATAGCAGATGCTGTAAAACAGCAAGAAAATGAAACGGGCCAAGTTGTTTATGCGAGGTAAAAACAGTGCTTTAATAAGAGTGAATCTCGACTAACAGAAAGTGCAGGAAATAGATATACGAATAGAGTCAGGGATATGGACAGAGTTGGAGACAGGACCAGGGATAGGGACAAGGCAGTGTTGAGTCAGGATGTACCGACGGGGGGGGGAGATATAGTAATATTTTTTCAAAATTTTATGAACAAACACACATAATGGGGAGACCCTTATTATAAAGAGAAAAAATTTAAATTGTTCAGCTACGAGGGTGTGCCCCCTTGCCCTCTTTGCCTAAGGCACTGGGACAAGGTCAAATCAGGGTCAGACGAAAACAGAGACAATATCAGGAACAGGAATAGGGGCAGAGACAGGAACATGAATAGGGACAGGTACAGAAACAAGAACAGAGAAATGGCTAAATACAAGATCGGGGATTTGGACAAGAATGAGGACGGAATAGAGACCACCGCGTATCAAAATGGCGAAAAGGTGCAGGCAAGGACCAAAATTTAAAAAAATTTTGCTAATCGACTCAGCTCGCTGAGCACTTCAAAAGGGTTAGGGCTAGTATACAACAGGGCATGGTAAAGTCCATGTAAAATAGAATATAAATTATTTTTAGAGAACTTTTCTACGACGCTAGAAAATCCTCTAATTGGGATGAGGAAGAAGCACCTCTTCCAGAGCTATTTGCTCTCCCACAACCTTTTCAACCAGATCATTATCCACAACAACAGGAAACGTCACTTTTTCTTCAAAATGCCCAAAATTTTGCCACCTCAGACTCCGATGTTACTTTCTTTGATACAGATATTGAAAATAAACCTTCAACGTCATTTTTTAATAGCAATATGAATTTTGACCCCTATGGAAAATATGGTTTTGCGCCACCGCCAGCTGATAGATCCAAAAAGTTTTCATCGGAATTGAGAGATTTTGCGGCTCAATATCCTACTATGAGTTATCAAACAAATGAACAACCGGTGTATGGAAGTTATTTGACACAAGGGAAATCAATTAGGTAAGCTTATTTAACACTTAAGAAACGGATATTAATTTTTGTTTATTATGAAAATACATGCAAAAATATAATTTTAGGCGCTAAAAAAATAAAAATTACTATCGGTTGAAAAATACAATAAGCCCCCTGAAAGTTGGACCTTTGCCATCACAGTTGCACAGATCCCGGTCCAAAATTTTTGTTTTTATGACCCACCCCTCCGCAGTTTGGCGACCTTTTTTTAAGAAGGGGGTCCCCCTGCGCCGAGGACCGATGGCCTTCCCCCCTTCCACCCATGGGGGGGGGGTACCGGGGTTGTACAACTGTGTTTGCCATTTTTGGTGGCTTACTTTGTAACGGGCATAACTCTTGGTAGGAATTGTTCTACGAATTCGTTTATCACTCATGTAAAAGCTGGTGATCAGCGCTACAACTTTTATATTTATACCTATAGCAAATTTTCGCTTCAATAAAAAGTTATTCTCAACTCTCTGAAAAAACTCAGGATTTTTGCCTTTGGTTTTGACAAAGATGGCCATTTTTGATCATGTAATGAAAGTTTTTGGCCAAAATGATCTTCAAAAAATGGCCATCTTTGTCAAAACTAATTGTAAAAATCCGGAATTTTTTCAGAGAATTGACATTATCTGCAGTAAAAAAACTAATTTTGAGTTTTAGCCATTTCTCACTATACGGTAATCAATTCAGCGATAGTTCCGGTTTTTGCAGCTCTGAATCTGCTCATTTACCATACTTCAATCAAAATATTTCAATGAGAAATAATATAGAAAATGATAGAAATTTTAATCATATTCCTAAAGGTTTGCTTAATTCCAGTAATTTTTTTGTATAAATTATAAAATTTAGACTACTCTTCTTCAACTCTGCAGCGCCCATCAACTTTATCAAATCACCCCAACAAAAATATACACCCATTTGCAACATTACCGTAATTTTGTATAGCATCTTTTGTCCAAATAAATTTCAGGAGACCTAATAAGAAATGCCAAGAGCCATTTAATAAGCTTATTGTTATTTATAAAGATTGTGGTATACCTTATGTGGTAAAAGTGGACCCGTATGAAATGACGTTCAGAGATTTTAGGCGACAATATGGAATATCTTCAAAAATTAATAAAAGGTATATTTTTTAAAGAAATATTGCCTCCATCTCCGTATCATAGTAAGAGATGTCAAAAATGCCACTCCCAACGAAGTTATGGGAATGGGGGCAGAGTCGTAGGCAAAAAAATTTTTTGAGAATAATTATCCCCCCCCCCACCCGACTAAGGTACTGTGAGAAGGTTTGAGTTCTGTAGGTGAGGGGGAGAGGTAAGGGGGTAATTACTCCCCTAAAATTCCAAAAATTCATTGAAAGAATGAAAGAATCCATAAATTACCCCCCTCCCCCTAAAATTTTTTCTCTCTACGTCACTGTTGGGATCAGAGGCGTGTTTCGGATTTTGATTTTTTTAGTTTGAGGGTAACTAGGTAGAAACCTCATTTTTCTAACGAATTTTGGCCAAAAATGCCATTTTTCTTAAGAAATTTTCGGTTTGAAAGGTATGCCCCTCCTTCCCCTGTACACGCCATTGAGTGGGACAGTGGTGCACACGTATACAATCCCCCCCCCCAAATTGGGGGGGGGGGG
>OZJO01003942.1:1021-12112 GCA_900406225.1 Acrobeloides nanus | reverse complement strand
TGACAGTTGCAACTGTCATGGTGACAGTTGCAACTGTCAACTGACAGTTATAACTGTCATTGTGACAGTTGCAACTGTCGGGCTTGAAAATGAATTTAAATTTAAAAATGTGATTTTCTTACTTCAAATAACACCAGTATGCTAGAATTATAAAAATTTATTAAAAAAAAATTTGACAGTTGCAACTGTCATTTGACAGTTACAACTGTCATTTAGACAGTTGCAACCCCAAAATTTGACAGTTGTTGAACAGGTCAAGTTGTGTATGTAAAAGCCACATATAAACAACCAAAAATTTCGAACTTACTCATCCGACTAAGTGCTTGCAACAAGTGTTAAACCAAAATGTGCATCCTATTTTGTGAAGATCATGATGTCTTTTTTTGTAAAAAGTGTGTGAAGTGTCTATGGCGGATGAACTGTCCGGTGGGTGAAGTGTCCAATGGATGAAGTGTTTATGATGGATGAAGTTTCTAGTGGGTGAAGTGTCCTTGGTGGGTGAACTGTACAGTGGGTGAAATGAGATACCGCCCGATTTTTGGCTGAAGGTTATTAAAAATCCAATACGTATTATTTTTTAAGGCTTTCCACCCAAGTTATTTCAAAAATGTTCAGGACGATAAAAAAATGAAGGATGGGAGAAAAAAATTTTTGATTTTGAAAAACTTTTTTTTCGGAAATTAACAGGTACTTCCGATACGTATCCCAATCCAAGATTTTTTTATAGTAATCTCCAAAAAATGCAGGACTTATACCACATGTTAGGGAGAAAGAAGAAAAATGAGTAGTTGATCATGAGTCCACCCCCTAGAGATAATTTTTACAGGGGCTACCCTCCTATACTCTATGGATCCAAAAGGGGAGAAAAACAAAGTAGCGTTTTTTGATATTTTCAACGGAAAAACGCGCTGGTTTCAACTGCACGGGGTTTTCGACTATGGGGAATTTAATGGTGACGTCTAAAAATTATGTACGACCACGCAGAGATGCCATGCACGATCATGAAGGGATGCCAAAAATTAAAATCCGAGATCATAGGGCAATATGGGTATCAAATTGAAGCAAACGATGAGTAGTATTCAACAACTACAAAAAGAATGTTGTACGGCCAAGCAGAATACTAAAACTCGAATAGGGCGTCTCTCAGATGAAGCAAGATAAAAATTATGTGCCCCGGTTGTGCCGAAAGCGCACCGCGTTGAGCGCCGATAGGCGCTCGGTCTCTGTACTTTTAAAAATTTTGATAAACAACTTTGAATTTTTAGATATGGCCCAAGTGACGAATCCTTGCAAAACTTCGCGACGACATTACTCTGTTGTTGCAGCAGCGTTAGATGAAAATACGAATTTAGATGAAAGCCTTAATCGTATTATAAATGTTACGTTATTAAGTTGTAACAAAGCTCAAAGTATCAAGTATGCCAAGAAATCAATAAATTTAATTTTTCTTTAGCAAATTTGTGCTCGTTCCGACGGAAACCTATGCAGAGTTTATATGCCAAGATAAAGATAGTTGTCAAAATATGTGGTTATTGTCAAAATTGGGTCCCAATAGAATAGCACCTCGCTGGTAGGTTACCATAGGTTATCCAAAAACCGAACCTGTATGTTGATGGTGTTCTTATAGTGCGCTTGTTGATCAAATTTGTTTCTATTGGGGGTAATTTGATAAGAGATAGGCATCGCCCTTGATTCATAAAACAATCGCAAAAAGCTGCGATCTATCCCCGACAGTCCACGGCCACTTTATAAGTTTTGTATAAACGTTTTTTTGAAATCACCTTTTTTATATTTAGGGCTAATTGGCCTGACACTGAACTCTATACTAACAATGATTCATATAGAGAAAAAGTATTATTTTATTTAATAATTGCTTTAATACGAGGATACAATTATGGATCATACAGCTTGTACATTTTTACTAACAAAATTTGCTCTAAATCTAATGAACCACTACAAGATGTTTATTCTGGTCTTCAGAAAGAATTCTTTGACGAACTTCAAAGTTTACTCGGAGAACTAAATCTCGATGCAAATTGGGTCTCACTATATGTAAATTCTTTCATTCGAGTTGTTAAGTTTTTGTTTCACCCGCGGATGAAAATTGCGGTGTAATGATTGAGGTCTATCTCCATATCGCTTCAAGATTGACTTGTGGTCTTTTGCATTGTTGATCCCATGGGTCTATGGCTGAACAGCTGTAAGTTGTAGTTGTAAAAATGTTTACAACTACAACTACAGCTACAACTACATTTACAACTACAACAAAATAGTTGTAGTTGTAAATGTAGTTGTAGCTTAATTTCCTTTTCAGTCCATTTACAACTAGTTGCAATAATAATTACAACTACAACTTACAACTACAACTTACAGCTGTTCAGTCATAGGCCCCATGGATAGACAAATTTGTTTAAAGGACCAGTCCAGTAAGTTACAACCATATGAAAAAATGATATATTCGGAAAGATCATGAAAAATGGAGCATTTTTTGTTTTTACGGCATGTTCTGAATCATTGTAGTTTTCGAAATAATTGCGCTTGAATTTGTTACAAGCTCTTCGTTGTAATACACAAACTTTTTTGAATTTTTTGCGGAAAAATCGATTTTTGCATTTTAACTTTCATAAAATGAACGGTGAAGCAATTTTTTAAAGCACTGTGAGACGAATAAACTGGCACCAAAATGATCCAATTTGAAAATTGTTTTGGGTTATTAAAACGAAAATTCTGATTCATGTTTTCGTTTCAATAACCCAAAACAATGTTCAAATTGGATAATTTTGGTGTCATTTTGTTCGTCTCATTTAGCTATAAAAAATTGCTACAATGTTCATTTTATGAAAATTGAAAAAATCGATGCAAAAATCGATTTTTCCGCAAAAAATTCAAAAAAGTTTGTATTACAACGAAGAGCTTGTAACAAATTGAAAATTTCAAACGCAATTATCTCGAAAACTACAACGATTCAGAACATGCCGTAAAAACAAAAAATACTCCATTCTTCATGATCTTTCCGAATATATCATTTTTTCGTATGATTTGTAACTTACTGGACTGATCCTTTAAAGATATTTCGAAATCAAATCATGCTTAAATATCATGCAAAAATCTTTTGAAACAGATTTTCTAGCGATTTTTTAATCTAAAATAGACGCATTTTTCCTCTTTTTTTTTGAAAAATTGAGGATGAATCACCATAGTTAGCGTATGTGTTGGACTTTGAAATATGTTTAAAAAATTTCCATGGGATCAACAATGAAAAAAACCGCAAGTCAAAATCATTAAACAGTATGGAGATAGACCTCAACCATTACACCGCAATTTTCATCCATACTCCGCGGGTTAAGGATCATTCCACAAATTCGACATGTGATCCGTCTATGGTGGCACTGGAGCAAGGAAGTTTTCAATTTTATCATCTCCCTTTAAATGCAACTACCGAAGATATTGAATCATTAATAGTATGTCCAACAACACTCCCGTCAGAGAATTTTATTCCAACAATTGGTTTGAAGAATTTTGTTTCAACAACTGATTTTTTCGAAAGTACTATGATAAGTGATCCTAGTACATCTAGTAGCGTCCCAATTACGAAGAATAACACAAATACATCACCGAATACTTCAGAAGAATCGACGGAAAGCGATAAAAAACGTGAGTATAGAATCGAATAGATAGTATATGTCGTTGGCAAAGTGCAAAATAAAATTGATTAAAATTTCATACATTTTAGCTTTATGGTGGCCTTTCATCCTTATTCCTATTTTGATCATCACAATCCCCATCATAATTATTTTTTGTCTCCGTTCCACAAATAGATATGTTGAAAAATTTCTATGGCCTTTGAACAGGTAATAGAATAACAACAATGATCCTTAATCTTTCTGATGTCTCTATCAAGAGCATAGTTAAGTGTACAACGAAATCCTCTAGTTTTCGTTCGTACACTTGGCTATGCCCACCTGTCGTAGCTCCAATAGTAGCACCAGCACCGAAAATTGCTAACTACAATATTCTGAGTTTAAACATAACTCAATATGATGGCGATCCGAAAAATTGGTCATGCTTTGTCCAAGTTTATCGTCCGGCGATCCATGACAATCCTGATATTCCAAAGGTGCAAAATTTCTTCCTTCTACTCGGTTATTTATCTCCAAAAACTGTGAGACATATTGCTGGCTTAAAACCGACAATCGCTAAATTGTTCGACCCACTTGGAATATTATTACCTCTGCTAATGCCTGTTAACAGGGTTGGGAAATAGAATTATCCGGTCCCGGAGAAATTGGATGAATCCGGATTTTCCCGGAGGAATTCTAGAGAAATCTTTTCCCCAGAATTACTTGGTTTGAAAAGACGTTTCTCCATTTTCAAGCCTCGTTGATGCAGTGACAAAGCAGCAGCTTCGTGGCCACAAGGTCGAGGGTTCGAATCCCGCTTGGAGTCAATTTGGTTCCAAAATTGGCCAATTTGGCTCCAAGCGGGATTCGAACCCGCGACCTAGTGACCACGAAGCCGCTGCTTTGTCACTGCACCAACGAGGCTTGAAAATGGATAAACATCTTTTCAAACCAAATAATTCTGGGGGGGGGGGAAGATTTCCCCCGGGAAATCTGGATAAATCCGGGGAAATCCCAACCCTACCTGTGAAACTTTTCTTCCAGTTCCTTTCGGCTAAAGATTATCAATGGATGATGAGTTAGATCCGATTGGTGTTGAAAAATGGCTTCAACTTATCCAATATTGGCCAAAAATGACATTCGAATTCGACAGAAAATTAGTTTCTAAACTTGATACACTATTCCAGATGCACGTTTTTGTAGATGCTAGTTTTGCTCCGTATGCTGCTTGTTTGATTTTTCGTTCGAATTTTTGAGCCTATAGAAACTTCATTAGTAATAGATAAAAGCCGATTAGCTCCAATCCGGCAGAAGGATGATGAATGGACAATCTCCAAGCTTGAACTACTAGCTATTTTAATCGGGTTGCGACGAGCTAAATTCATTTTGCAAGAAATTAATCTCCATATTATGCTCTAAGATTTATTACCAACTCATCAAGAAAGCTGCGAGAAAAGAAAAAGTTCAATTAAATTCTGCTAGTAAGTGTGACTGGTCCCGTTGTGGCTGAAGATTACGAAGTTGCTGAGACGAAATTACTCCTTCAAGCCCAAGAAGAAAACCCATCTTCACCTAAAGTTTTGCATAAATTCCAAATCTATGTGGATAAAGACCAGATTTTGAGATGTAGAGGTAGAATTCAGCATTCGGAGATGCCAGAAAGTTCTATTTTTTCGATTTTGCTACCGAATAAAAACAATCTTACTCGCCTCATAATTATGGACCATCACTATAAAAATTTTCACGCTGGAATTCAAGATGGCGTTTTTACGCTTCGGGAGTGCGCACAATCGATTTCTCGCATCAAATTACCCCTAATAGGGAAAAAAATTTTACGAAAAAATTTTTTTCTCCCAAATGGTCGCAAAATGCACTCTCCCTTTAAAAAACCAGTCAGTTACAATCATATAAAAAGATGATATATTCGGAAAGATCATGAAAAATGGAGCATTTTTTGTTTTTATGGCATGTTCTGAATTGTTGTAGTTTTCGAGATAATTACGTTTGAAATTTTGAATTTGTTACAAGCTCTTCGTTGTAATACAAACTTTTTTGAATTTTTTGCGGAAAAATCGATTTTTGCATCAATTTTTTAAATTTTCATAACATGAGCATTGTAGCAATTTTTATAGCTAAATGAGACGAACAAAATAGCACCAAAATTATCCAATTTGAACATTGTTTTGGGTTATTGAAACGAAAGCCCTGATTCATGTTTCGTTTCAATAACCCAAAACAATGTTCAAATTGGATAATTTTGGTGTCATTTTGTTCGTCTCATTTAGCTATAAAAAATTACAGCTACAATGTTATACAAAGTTAAAAAATCNAAAAATCGATTTTTCCGCAAAAAATTCAAAAAAGTTTGTGTATTACAACGAAGAGCTTGTAACAAATTCAAAATTTCAAACGCAATTATCTCGAGAACTACAACGATTCAGAATATGTCGTAAAAACAAAAAATGCTCCATTTTTCATGATCTTTCCGAATATATCATTTTTCATATGATTGTAACTTACTGGACTGGTCCTTTAAGTGCGCCCCCCTCATAGGCCGTACAGCTCCAAACTTTTTTACACATTTCAAAACAAGCCCTCTGCGTGTACACACGAAGTAGCCTCTCCTTGTAAATCAAAATTTTTTTTAGCAACTTGGCGCTTTAATTCCGTTTATTTATTTTATAGGTAATATTTAAAAAGCTAGTACACAAGGTGGTCCAAAAAGTGGATGTGTTGTTTTTTAGCCCACCTTGTATAACAAATTTAAAATTTTTTCAAATTCAAAAACTATAGACAATCGCACAAATTTTAGTTCGAGTGCATTTCCTCGTTAGCATCATATTCGTTTTTTCTAATGACATTACATGTGTAATTGTAAGTTTTTTCTTCATATAAGATCGACGGAATTACAATTTTTGTGGGTCCATCACATAACACTCGAGACAGTTTTTCACGCTGAACACGAAGCTGCGCAAAAAAACGCATTTGTGAATAAAAGTAGCCATTTTTTACTTTTGGTGAAAAATACCATTTTTAGTTTTAGTGAAAATTCTGAAAAAAATGTTTCCCCTTCCCCCCGCTATTTTGGGGAGGCCTCCCGCTAATTTTCAGAAAAATGGACCCCCTGTATCCACTTATGTCCAGACCCAAATTGGTGGATTATTGAGGGTCGACTGTAGGCATCAACTTTTTAGGCATTATTTGTCCTGTTTTGGAGCAACAAATCTATTCGAAAACTGAAATTTAATACAACAATAGAATTAACTCAAAGATATCAAGTAATCAATGAAAAAATTAATGACAAAAAATTTCACGGAGCTACATTTCGGTTTAACTACCTCATTTAACGTGGTGCAAAATTCGAAAAATTTTATTTCTCAAAATTTTTTCAAAAATGACTCCATAAGGGGGGGGGGCAATTTTATGTGGGCAATTTTATATCAAATTTTAATCGATTGCGCGCATTCCCGAACTCTGAAAATGCTTCTCTGACCTGATAAAGAGAAAAACTTGGATTTTTGAAAATGCGAAAAATGGCTATTTTCGCTTAAAAACACAATTTTTCCCTGAATCAGGGAAGCATTTTTAGGGTTCGCGAATGCCGTAATCGATTCCCTGCATAGAAAACCCCATATGGAGTCATTTTTGAGAAATAAAATTTTTCGATTTTGGAGCACGTTAAATCAAGGTATTTAAACTGAAATGTAGGGCACTACTAACTTTCGCCACGTTTCATGTTCGCCATGTAACCAGGGTCGGAAAATAAGATTATCCGGTCCCAGGAAAATTGGATAAATCCTGATTTATCCGGGAAAATCTTTTCCCAGAATCACTTGGTTCATACATGGGCAAGGTGGGGGGGGGGGGGGGGGGGGGGGGGGGGAGCGTCCGATGAGAGGGTCCCCCCGGCTAAGTTGGCGACTTTTTTTTTTGGTCGTCGAAAACGGCTGGCCGAGTGAGAGGGTCCTCTCCAATTTTGGGCCGATGAGTGAGAGGGTCCCCCTAATTTGGGGGGATCCTCTCACGATGAGTGAGAGGGTCCCCCCTAATTTTGGGCCGATGAGTGAGTGGGTTGGGGGGGGGAGGCTCCCCCCCTTGCCCGCGTATGACTTGGTTTGAAAAGATGTTCCTCCATTTTCAAGCCTCGTTGACGCAGTGACAAAGCAATGGCTTCGTGGCCACAAGGTCGCGGGTTCGAATCCCACTTGGAGCCAAATTGGCCAATTTGGAACCAAACTCAAGCGGAATTCGAACCCGTGACCTTGTGGCCACGAAGCTGCTGCTTTGTCACTGCACCAACGAGGCTTGAAAATGGAAACGTCTTTTCAAACCAAGTAATTCTGGGGGAAAAAGATTTTCCCAGAATTCTCCCGGGGAAATCTCAATCCTGCACGTAACTTTCGCAACGTTGCCAAAAAACTATAACTTTCGCCACATTCGTGTCAATATACATATTTATTGGAAATCAGGCAACTCAATTAGTCTGAAATTAAATATGTTTATTGACACGAAAGTTAGCGTGACAAGATTCGTGGCGAAAGTTATAGTGCCAAATGTAGCTCCAAAATTTCACTTTTTAGCTGATTGAAAATTTAAAAGTGGTACTAATCATCACACCCGTGATAGTAATCGGGACAATATTTGACGTCACAGCAATCTCATTATATTCCATACAAACGATCATTGATTTCAACACACAGTTATTGTATCCTGCGTATTTATTGGTAGGATCAAAAAATTGAGAAATTTTTCTATTGCAATTAAATTTTTTTGAATCTAATTTTTTTAGATACCGAATATTTATGTGGCTATTGTCTTTCCACTTTATATTAAAAGCGACAAAAAGATTAGAAGAAAAATTTTTGGATATTGTCGTAGGCCACCAGCAGTGGCACCTATTCGAAGTGAACTTCTTGATTTTGAAGGAAAACCATTGATATTAGAAGATAATCCAGTTATCCGATTTATACATTTAAATCAAACTTGGAATGAAAAATAAAGACTTCAGGGTTTTCGTGTCAATACCCCAACTAATTCAAACGAGGTCTAGACGCCGTCTCGACCTGAGTCACGAATTCGAGACGTTGAGCTTCTCTATTTAGTTGTAATTCGAGACGTTTAGCGCGCAGCCTAAGTCGAGACGCTCAACGTCTCGAATTCGTGACTCAAGTCGAGACGGCGTCTCGACCTCGTTTGAATTAGTTGGGGTACTGACACGAAAACCCTGAATTTTTCATTTTTTAAACATACACCTAATTATTGGATATACAGTAGCGAGCAAAAAACTTTACTCAAACCTTGATTGTAATGTAAAATCGACATTTTCAAGATGCTATATCTCGATGAAGATAAATCCGATTAAGATGAAACTTTTGGTATAAATAGATCTTGAAAAGTTATAAAGGGTCTCTGAAGACGACTTTTTTCGAAAACTCAACCCTTAAGAGATACCGTCAGTTAAAGTTGATGAACCATGTTTTTCTACCATTTGCCTGAAAATGAAAGTTCGTCAACTTTAGCTGACGGTATCTCTTAAGGGTTGAGTTTTCGAAAAAAGTTGTCTTCAGAGACCCTTTATAGCTTTCCAAGATCTATTTATACCAAAAGTTTCATCTTAATCGGATTTATCTTCATCGAGATATAGCATCTTGAAAATGTCGATTTTACACTACAATCAAGGTTTGAGTAAAGTTTTTTGCTCGCTACAGTATTTAAAAAACAAAAAAGGCATTCTTTATAGCTCGACGAGACGAACAAAACGACATCAAATTGACTCAATTTGATAATTGTTTTGGGTTATTGAAACGAAAACCCTGAATCAGAATTTTCGTTTCAATAACTCAAAACAATTCTCAAATTGGATCAATTTGATGTCGTTTTGTTCGTCTCGTCGAGTTAAAGACTGCAAAGAATGCAGTCTTTGTCTTTTAAATAATAATTTAAGCGTATTTTTAAAAAGACTTGCTTTCCATAGCCTAAGGCTAAGCCTAGCCCGGGGGCTAGCCTAACTCTGGTCAAACTTAGATAGACCTAGTCTAGGTCTCTCTTAGCCTAGCATTCATAACATTGATGACATATAGAAACTTGTGAAACAAAGTTGGAAAATTTTGTTTAAGATGAATAATTCGGGTCTTATACTGAACTTTTATTCAAAAACATAAAAAAGCTTATTTAGTTCAAAAACAAGATAAAGGAATTTTCAATTAGATACAAAAAGATTAAAAACATTGGAACATTTGATTTTTCAAAATGATCATTTTATGGGCAAAAATTCACATTGAAAGTACCACCAGTTCGGGTACCATGTGTTTTCGTGTTATCCGACGGATATTGATACGCATCCGGACATCCCTTATAGGTACATGTTACTGTAGGCCCTCCAGTACTTGTAGTAATCTGCATTGGAGTATCATAACCAACAATTACACTAAGATCATAAAAATCCAAGCCATTATATGAGTTGAAACTAAACTCGGCAAGAGTTTTCCCATTATATCCATTTTTAAAGTTCATGCCGTTGCTGCCATAGCCACGGGTGCAACTTTGCCCTGGACCAAGATTGCATTCGCTAACTGGAGATTGACCATTGGCAGTGCGGATAACATTGACGGAATAGCCACATCGGTTGTTGAACTTTACATTCGACGCGTAGGTATAAGAGCAAGAATAGACGAAAATGAAACAAAGAATCCCGAATTTCATTCTTGGTATAGGTTACTAACAAGTTTTTTTGGTTGAGTGGCTAAATTTGTTGGACCCCCTTTTTATACTGTTGGTCACCCACGGTTTGAAAATGGGAAATATTTGCACAACTGCTTATGCTACGCACCAGTTTCAATCAGAATATTTTTTATCTTTTTTGGTTCATTCATTTTTCGTAAAAAATATCAAATACCGGAAAACTTAATCATAGATTTGTATAGCTGTTATCTACTCAATTGTTCCCACATGTTATTATATTGAGGATTATTAACCATCAAGTCATATGAACAAATGATTCTCGACGTCATACCCTAACGAAAGGATCACAATTTTCGACCTTAAAGAACCAGTCCAGTAAATTACAATCATGAAAAATGATATATTCGGAAAGATAATGAAAAATGGAGCATTTTTTACGACATGTTCTAAATCGTTGTAATTTTCGAGATAATTGCATTTGAAATTTTGAATTTGTTACAAGCTCTTCGTTGTAATACACAAAAAATTTTGAATTTTTTGCGGAAAAATCGACTTTTCCATCAATTTTTTAAATTTTCATAAAATGAACATTGTAGCAATTTTTTTAGCTAAATGAGACGAACAAAATGACACCAAAATTATCCAATTTGAACATTGTTTTGGATTATTGAAAAGAAAACATGAATCTGAATTTTCTTTTCAATAACCCAAAACAATTTTCAAATTGGATAATTTTGGTGTCATTTTGTTCGTCTCATTTAGCTATAAAAAATTGCTACAGTGTTCATTT
>OZJO01003941.1:0-24348 GCA_900406225.1 Acrobeloides nanus | reverse complement strand
TAACCAATAAGTTGTGACATCACCCTTAACCTAAAAAGATATTTTGGGAGCTACTACGCAATAGGAGGGCCACCCACATAAAAATTTTTTTCTAGAAATGATCCCTCTAGGGGTAAAAACATGCGGGGAATTCGAATTTGACATTTTCGAAGCGAAAAAACGCTTCCCTAATTCAGGGAAGGCCTGTGTATTGAAGCGAAAAGTCGCAAAAATGCGATTTTTGCCTAAAAACGATCCCTTTGGGGTAAAAACATGCGGGGAATCCGAATTTGACACTTATAAAATTCCTCGGATTCAAGAAAAGCTGTATATCGACGCGAAAATTCGAGAAAATAACATCATGGCTGTCGAAAGTGTGCAAAAAGTTCCGACACCCCCAAAAACGTTATAAAATTGGCCAGAAACATGTTCTATGGGGTTTTCGCGGTCGGAAAACACAATTCCGAGCGATTTGAGGTAATTTTTTGAAAAAAAATTTTTTCGACTTTTTCGCTTGGGGGGTACCAAGAGGTAAAAAAAATCGATTTTTCAAAAAGTTCTCAAAATCGGCTGATTTTTTGTACCCGGGGGTTTTTCGACATGGGGAACTAGAATCTGTAGGAATTTTTTGATTTTGACCGCAGGAAAGTGTCGAATTGAAATAAGTCTATTTTTGACCGTTTTTGACCCTTTTAGAAAAATTAGCGCAACTTTTTATTTTGAAGAGTTTTCGCTCGAAATTTAAAAAAAATTTTTATCAGATATTCCTCTTTCAAATGCAAAAGGAATTAGGCGAAACGGATACGTATTCGGACAGAAACTTAAAAATGTGTCTAGCCTTTATGGCGAAAGCTTAAAAAGCTTATAACTTTTTATGGTTTAGTCCATTTTTTGAGATTTTGCGCTCAAAATGTGCGCAACAATCTAGAAAACAATAATTGTAGAGAGTTTTTTCGTTTTTCGACAAAATAAAAAAATTTTCCTTTGGGAATTGTAAAAAAAGCCGAATTTTTTAAGTTTTTTGAATAAAAAAAACTATTTTCAAGTGTTAAAATGAAAAACTCTCTACAATTATTGTTTTCTAGATTGTTGCGCATATTTTGAGCGCTGAATCTTGAAAAATGGGCGATACCATAAAAAGTTATAAGCCTTTTAAGAAAACGAAGCAAGAAAAACACATTTTTAAAAAACAAAATTGTGATGTGAGTCGAATTTTCTTTTTGAGGAACATAAAATGAGGCCTGTAGAATATTGTAAAAAAAGAATTACCGTATTATCTCTAATAGAAGGACAGTCTCTAATAGAAGGACACCCTGAAGAACCACAATCGTAACATCGTTAATTTGAAATAATTTTACTTCAATATCTCTCCATTAAATGAAATGTACCCGGACTTTTCCATTTTTCAAACTTTTGAAAAATATTTTTTCTCATTTTTATCGTAAATTTTCATTTTTCAGGCTCTGTCTTAAATCTCCATTTTTAAGATATGAGCGATATCGAGCTTGACAGTTCCGATGGTGAGTCGAATAACACGGTCGATAAGAAATCTCAAAAAAGAAAGTCATATTCTATCAAAATGAAGCTTGAAGTGATTGATTACGCGAAGAAGAATTCGAAGAACTCAGCTAGCAAACATTTTAAAATCGGACGAACTCAAGTCATAAATTGGATTAACCAAGAGTATGAGATCCGAAAATTACAGTAAGTGATTTGTTTTTTACGGGTTTGTTGGTTTTTTCTTTTTGAACTATCTTCTTTGGGCGTGCACCCCTTTAAATCGAGGTACCCCATGTTAAAAAATTAATTTTTTCGTAGGAGGTCATGAAAATTTTTTGGACCTTGGGACTTACTCCAATCGATTTCTCGTGTCCGAAAAAATCGAATTAGACAAGAATATGAAGATTGGATGTTACATGGAGAGCGTGAGTTGACAACTGGAAGGAATCCTCGTCCACCTCCAATGAATATATACCTCGAATGGATAGTGAAAGCATGGGATTCTATCCCTAAAGAAGCCATTTCGAAATCATTTAACACGTGCGGAGTTACAAATGCTGTGGATGGTAGCGAAGATAATGAGATTCATTGCTTCAAGCCTGATGGGCCAGTGCCGACCGGTAGAGATCTTTTGAAGCAAGCTCGAGCTGAAAAGAAAATCATCGAACTTATAGAAAAAATTGATCTATCAGAAGACGAGAATAACGTTTATGATAGTGAAGCATCTGTTGATGGTTAAAAATATATGTTAATTCATTAAATTTGTTGTTGTTGTTATGATATTATTGAAAGAGAAATTTTTTAATATAAAATTCGTGATCTATTCAAGATAAAATGTGGTTAAAAAATATAAGGACAGTCTCTAATAGAAGGACAGGGCAGCGGGGGGTTGAAAAATAGAAGGACATGTCCTTCTATTAGAGATAATACGGTATCCGATTTCATAGAGTTTTCAGCGAGATATTCAAATTTTTGTGTAAAAGCTCACTTTTTGGGACTTAGAAAATTTTTGAGACTTAGAAAGTCGATTTTTTTGTTTCTGCAACATGCGATGTTTTTTCTTTGATAAAAATGTTATTCGGCACGTAAGAAACCTTTCTGTAACAAAATATCAGATGTCGGAACTTTTTGCATACTTTCGACAGCCGTGAACATATTTTGGTCTAAAAACAATGCTTTTCAATATTATAGTTAACCAATGATTTCCAATTAACAAATGATTTTCTCGAAATTTCACGTCGATATACAGCTTTTCTTGAATCCGAGGAATTTTATAAGTGCCAAATTCGGATTCCCCGCATGCTTTTACCCCAAATGGGGTCGTTTTTAGGCAAAAATCGTTTTTTGCAACTTTTCGCTTCAATACACAGGTCTTCCCTGAATCAGAGAAGCGTTTTTTCGCTTCGAAAATGTCAAATTCGAATTCCCTGCATGATTTTACCCCTAGAGGGGTCATTTTCAGGAAATTCTTCACGTGGGTGGCCTCCCACTTATTGTATAGTGGCTCCCATCTGTTTAATACACAAAAACGCCACACACATTTCCCCCAAGGGCGGCGCTAGGTCCAAATTTTGGGGAGGTGGTCTACTTTTTAAAATTTTGGTAAAAAATAGTTGTTTTTTTTATTCAAAGAGTCACAAAATGTGACATTTTTTAGTGAAAAATTGAACATTTTTGAGGAAAAAATACGAAATTTTGATTTTAAGAAAATCAAATTTTGAGCAAAACATAATGGGGACCATTAGGTAAATTTATTCATTTCTCTGGATATATGGACACTGTGCCCCCGTAGCCATAGGTAGATAGAGGGGGTCCATTTTCCGAAAATTTGCTGTGGGGTCAGATTAAAAATCTCGAGGGAGTCATTTTTTCAAAATTTTCACTAAAAAATGACATTTTTCACTTCCAAAAATGCATTTTTTGCCAAAAAATGCCATTTTTAGTCATTTTTTTGTGTAGTTTTTTTCCGGCATTTCTGTACTTTCCATCCTTGAAGCAACACTTATCTAAATTACTGTTATAAAAACTATTTGACAAAATAAAGAAAAATATTATCGTGCCACCGAATAGGAAGAGGCAATCACTAAATATGAAAAAAGGTTTTCACATCTTCCTTAAGTATTACATGGCTAATTGCTTTTATTCAGCGCTCAAGAGGATTAGCACTACTGTAGTCTGTCGGCTTAACCATCCAATTATCTGTCGATTAAGCATTATAGCCATTTTATGGGTGTTATCAGGGTGTTAGCGAGCCATAGCAATAGCTGATAGATAGAAGAATATTCTAACCCCTATAAATCCAATATTTAGTACAATTTTTAGTGTTGGAATTTAATTTTCATAATGGAAAGATTAGGAGGGCTAACAAATTCTTACCAATGTTAATGTCACGGACAAATACGATATGGAATTTGGAATCTAAAACAAATTCATCATATAGTCAGTTTCAGCTGGAGCAGGAAAAACAATTGATGCACCATAGTGCAGTTGATAGAGAAGTCGATCGTCTGATCTGGCAAGTTAAGCAACTTGAGACACCATTCCAAAAGTGCCAAAATCGTGCTGCGCGATGGCAATTACCCTGACGGGAAACTGTCTGTCTGGTGGTTTTTCTAGGCGGGGAATCAATTGCGCGCATTTTCGAAATCATGTTCTGAATCGTTATAGCTGTTGAGATAATTGCGTTTGAAATTTTGAATTTGTTACAAGCTCTTCGTTGTAATACACAAACTTTTTTGAATTTTTTGCGGAAAAATCGATTTTTGCATCAATCTTTTAAATTTTCANACCAAATGACACCAAAATCATCCAATTTGAACATTGTTTTGGGTTATTGAAACAAAAATTCTGATTCATGTTTTCGTTTCAATAACCCAGAACAATGTTCAAATTGGATAATTTTGGTGTCATTTTGTTCTTCTCATTTAGCTATAAAAAATTGCTACAATGCTCATTTTATGAAAATTTAAAAAATTGATGCAAAAGTCGATTTTTCCGCAAAAAATTCAAAAAAGTTTGTGTATTACAACGAAGAGCTTGTAACATATTCAAAATTTCAAATGCAATTATATCGACAACTACAACGATTCAGAACATGCCGTAAAAACAAAAAATATGAGCTTTTACGCTTCGGTGTTATTTTATGTGTGACACACTATTTTTTAATCAATGAAGGATAGATTTATTTAATAAAATATTTAATTTACAAAGTTTTTCTCCCTGATAAAATATAAGCATCGCGTAAACAAATATTATAAAAATGTTTTTACCAGAAATTGTAAGAGATATAAATTTAAATAAGAGAGAGACAAATTCCAAAAATTGAATTAAAAAAAAGATTTTATGTGCTACTGCATGACACAGCGTTAGTTTTTATTCCAGTGCCATTGATAGAAACCCATTGATATGACTCTGAGCTACAATTTACAGTTTCATAAATTGTACCATTCGTTTCACTAGCAGATGTCACTTGAGTGCCATTTTCATAGAACTAAGTTGAAATTTTTAGACTAGTACAGGATCGTAAATACAAAAGGTCATAAGGAAAAAATTTTATTTTCTAGTTTATGGGGGGGGGGTCCATTTTCCCGAAAATTTGCTGGGAAGTCAACCATAAAGTGCAGGGGGGATCAAATTTTTTGCTAAAAAATGATTACTCATAAGACCCCTTGTACAGATTGTTTAAGTTTATTTGTGTTACTTTGAGTGAAACTGGGCCACCATTTGGGTTAGCACAACGAAGGATCACATCCGAACAATTCCATTGATTCACACCTGCATATTGGGCAATTGGTAAAGAGCCACTTAAAACTGTAAGATTTTTCGGACATGAATTACAGCGCTGTATGTAGCTAAAGTTGTTTTCATTTAAATCGATTGCAATATCTATATACTTGATAGTAGTTGTTGGTATGTTGGTGGTCTTTGGAGTTGATAGTTTTTGCGTAGAAGAGGCCGAATTCGAAGAAGTCGAATTACAACTATAGTTAGAGTAGACGCAGCGCACCGAATCAACATGATACGTTTGGCTGTTGATTTGAACCCATTGGTACCCCTCAGTACTACACATTACGGTTTCGTAGTCAACGCCACATGTGTAATCATATATAGACAAGTTACCTTGGTTGTAAAACTAAAATTTGAATATTACGGGGTGCCCCTAAAGTTCGTGTACACCCTAATTAATTTCATGAGAATTTTCTTCATGATAGAAAACTTTTCATAAACAGTGATGTTCAAGTTGTTCGTCGTGATCCCAGGAACAACTTTGTAGAACATGGCTTTTTGTGAAAAGTTTTCTGTCATGAAGAAAATTCTTATGAAATTAATTTGGGTGTACATGAACTTTAGGAACATCCTGTATATTCTCTGCATAATTTTTACTTGAAGTGATACACCACCGCCATTAGGATTGGCACATCGAAGAGTTATATCCGAGCAATTGTATTGATTTGTTCCAGGATATTGGGTGATGTTCTGAGAGCCAGACAAAACCGTCAACGATGTCGGGCATTTATTGCAGCTGTATGTAGCTAAATTTGTTTTCATTTAAGTCTATTGCATGATCTATATACTATTAGAACTGGGTGGTTTCTGAGTAGTAGCAGTCGAATTCTGATTAGTAGCAGTAGAATTACAAGAAGTACTATTAAAGTAGATGCAGTGCACCGAATCAACATGATACGTTTGGCCGTTGATTTGAACCCATTGGTAACCCTCAGTGCTGCACATTACGGTTTCGTAGTCGACGCCACATGTGTGATCATATATAGACAAGTTACCTTGGTTGTAAAACTAAAATTTGAATATTATATTCTCTGCATATGTGACGATTGTCACACTTGAACAAATGTTTTGCTATTGGAAAAAAGTTTGGATGGGCGTTTATATTATTATTTTCATACGCATGAACGAACTTTTGATGCCCAAAAGTTCGAGAAATGCGTAATAGAGTGAGTGTAATAGAAACTCGATGTGTCCTTTTTTAATAAATGTTGTTTTATGGAATTGAAAACGTAAAAGTCCGAGTCCACGTAGCCCTTAGTTTATCAAGACAACTGTAAGGGTGCGCGCTAGCAGTCGTGAAATGCATTTCACGACGATTTCCGGACGCTAGATGTTCGGAAATCGTGTACGGACGCTAGCCGTCCGGAAATCATCTGGAAATCGTTCTGAAATAGTGCATTTCACAATTTCTGGACTGCTAGCATCCGGAAATCTTCGTGAAATGTCGTTTCACGACTGCTAGCGTTCATCATGAGTATCAAGGCTTATACATAATTATTACTTGGAGCGATACACCACCGCCATTAGGATTGGCACATCGAAGAGTTATATCCGAGCAATTGTATTGATTTGTTCCAGGATACTGGCTGACTGTTTCCGAACCATTCAAAACTGCCAACGACGTAGGGCATTTATTGCAGCTGTATGTAACTAAATTTGTTTTCATTGAGATTTATTGCATGATCTATATACCATTAGAAGAACTGGGTGGTTTCTGAGTAGTAGCAGTCGAATTACAAGAAGTACTATTAAAGTAGACGCAGTGCACCGAATCAACGTGATATGTTTGGCCGTTGATTTGAACCCATTAGTAACCCTCAGTGCTGCACATTACAGTTTCGTAGTCGACGCCACATGTGTGATCATATATAGACAAGTTACCTTGGTTGTAAAACTAAAATTTGAATATTATATTCTCTGCATATGTAACGATTATCACACTTGAACAAACGTTTTGCTATAAAAGTTTGGACGGGCGTTTATATTATTATTTTCATACGCATGAACGAACTTTTGATGTCCAAAAGTTCGAAATGCATAATAGGGTGAATTTTGTTGGAAATTGTAATAGGAGCTCTGTAATAAATACTATTAGGGAACGTCCAGAAAGTATGTCCGCGTGACAGAGGGTGGGTGGGGTCCGCCGATTTCCTAAAATTTTGTGACAGGTGGGTGGGTGGGCCCGAGAAATTTGTGACGTCACAAAGTCCCAGAAATTTTTTGAATGTGTCTTGAATGGAATTTGTTAGCAAGAAACTTTGCTTTTTTTGTGGTTTTTCTCTCACTCTTTGGTTTTTGAAAATGGAGCGTAAAAAATCTTTTAATATATACAGTAGGGAGCAAAAACCTTTAGACTGAATCAGTCTAAAGATGTAAGGAATTCAGTCTAAAGGTTTTTGCTCCCTATTGTACATGTTTGAAAAAAATTTATAATATTTCGGAAATTTTTTTTGTCACAGTGACATAAGGGTGGGTGGGTCCTCGAAAATTTTGCGCATTTTGTGACCGGGGGTGGGTGGAGCCTGAAAAATGTTAATGTCACGCGGACATACTTTCTGGACGTTCCCTTAGAAGAACTGGGTGGTTTCTGTACACTTTTTTATGAATACAAAGAAGGACAAGTTCTCGGCTAAGAAGCAAAAGTCTTGATATTTCAAAAACGTGTTTTCTCGACAATTCTGAACGAGAAAACACCTTTTCAGCATTTTTGACAATGTCAGAACTTTTCCCCTTGCCGAGGACTTTATTCCCTTATCTAAGAACTTTTGCCCCTTGTAAATCAATGTTGGTTTTATGGAATTGAAAATGTAAAAGTCCGAGTCTACCGTAATCCTCATTTACCAAGACAACTGTAAGATTCAAGGCTTATACATAATTATTACTTGGAGCGATACACCTCCGCCATTAGGATTGGCACATCGAAGAGTTATATCCGAGCAATTGTATTGATTTGTTCCAGGATACTGGCTGACTGGTTTCGAGCCAGACAAAACCGTCAACGATGTCGGGCATGAAGTACAATTATAGGCTAAAAATTTCATTTTTCTGGGATGCTAGCTAATATGACTTACCGTACGCATTTGCTATAAAGCATAAAAAGCTGACCACGAATAAAATATTCATCTCGTTTCAATAATGAAAACTGATATTTTTCGCTCATTTCAGCCTATTTTTATGTAGATCAGCCTGACCCTGAACTCATGTTATTGTAGAACAAATTAGACACAAGATTTTTCGATTGTTCAGCTGAATTTTTCTTAGTCTCGTTTACTGGATTTATTTTTATCCATTTTAATGTTTAAGTGCATTCACATGTATGTATAATGAATGAATTTATGTAGCAAACAAATAAAAAGTACATTTAATCAAATGATTGTCTCAGACAGGGGCGTATTGTTTCAAACAGACAAGCTAACAATCGGATCGATTGGATCCGTAGTCTGATTGAAGATCAGCGTGAAAATTTAGAAAAACAATTAGGTCTCATGATTGATGATTGATCATATATTGGGCTGTACGGAAAGTATCATACGTGAAAAAGGGTGTGGAAGTCACATCCTATTCGTCTTAAGAGGTCAAAAATCTTGAAAAAAAACATAAGGGTCCCCCTTTACGATAAATACCACTTCGTAATTTGGGTTTGTAAAAGGACTTCATACGAAGTGGTCAATATTCAAACTTTTTCAAAAAAATTGGACTTTCAAAGATGTATCTTTATTTTAAACTGTTGATATTTGGCTATAGAAGTCGAATTTTGTTCAAATTTTCGACATTTCTAGGGATTTTCTAGGCGCTGAACAAGAATCCGCCGTTCTTTTTTGTCCCAGATCTCATAAACACGATCAAAAATCACTTACAAAGAACATACCCTTTTTGGGGTTTATCCCTCGTAGGGGTACCTTCCAGTGATCAAAATCAAAAACTTTCTTCGAATTCATGTTTCCCCGAAAACTCCCGAGTACCCAAAATTAGTCGATTTGGAGAAAATTCGTATTTTTTACCCCTTGGCAGTAGTGTCCAACGACGTTTGCCGACGCCTTCGACGTTTAGATGCAACGACGTCATAAACGTCGGAAATAGCACCAAAAATTAGCTGATTTAGAGAACTTTTTGAAAACTCGTATTTTTTACCCTAAGGACCAAGGGGCAAGGATGTCCAATGACGTCGACGTGACGTCTACAACGTCGACGTTTTTGGTTCTCTGGGGTTTTCGGATATGGGGAACACGAATCCGAAGGATTCTAGAATAATTTTGATGTGAAGAATCGTTTGCGCGTATTCCCGAAGCTTGAAAATGCTTCCTTCACCACGAACTAGGAAAATTGTTAAAAATTTAAAAAACTTGTTTTCAACCGTTTAAGGGGATTTCTCCATAAATTTCCCTAGTTCATGATGAAAGAAGCATTTTCAAGATTCGGGAATGCGCACAATCGATTCCCCGCATAAAAATACCCCTATAGGGTCTTTTTTGGGAAAAAATTTAAAAATTTTTTTAGATTACAGGGTGTTTCATAAAAAACCGTACTTTTCAAAAATACGGTTGTGCAAAATTTTCTTGCTTTAAGAGGGATTTGAACCAGAACCTTTGTGACACATAAGCCGCCGCTTTGTCACTGCACCACCGAGTCTGATTATGAAAATACGTTTTTTCAAACCAAGTGCTAGTTAAAAAATGTCGAAAAAAAATCTATATTTTCCCTGAATCAGGGTCAAGGAAGCATTTTCAATTTTCGGCGATGCGCGCAATCGATTTCTCGCATGATTTTACCCCTAAAAATTCAAAGATTTTGTCATACAACCGTATTTTTGAAAAGTACGGTTTTTTTTAAACACCCTGTAATGTTTTGTGATGGACAGGCACGTAGCCAGGATTTCCTGATGGGGAAAGGGGGCAATGACCCAAAATCCACAGCTACCTGTAGTTTTTTTTCAAAATTTTGACCAAAATCCACAGCTACCTGTGTTTTTGGACAAAAACATAAAGGTTTTTTTCAAAAATTTTCCTGGCGGGGGAGGGGAAATGTCCGGATTGCCCCCCCCCCCTCCCTACGTGCCTGGTCGTGGACATAGGCAAGAAGTTGAAGAAGGATAATAAAAAATATGCAAATTTCGTGCTTTTATATAATTGTTTAGGCTTGTAAAGAATAGTGCGTACATTAGGCTTGATTGATAAATAGAACAATTATTTGTTTGAATTCGCAAAAGATAAATTTATTGAAAATTAATATTGAAACAATATTTTGATTTATTTTTTACCAGACCCTGCTGTCGTCGTTGTTGTTGTCGTACTTGTCGTCGATGTTGTACTAGTTGTTGAAGAAGTGGTACTAGTGGTGGTATTTGAAGAAGAACACGAGCTACATATACCACATGTCGACGGACAATATGAACATTTTGTAGCGGTTGTATAATATGAGCTAGAGCAAAATCCATTCGAGCTCCAAGTTGAGCAGCTAAAAATATTGGTTTGATAATAAAAAGGGTATAAGGATGGATATACGGATAGAAAGGGTATCAAGATAGAAAAGGGTATAAGGATATTTTAAAAGAATTAAAAATATTTTATTTTTCTTCCTTATTCACTTAGCTTGTTTTACCGCCCCTGTACTTTAGTATCAAAACATTTACGATGTGCTAGTATCAGTACAAGAAGTCGATGAGGATGACGAACAACTGCATAAGCTGCTGCAACTTGAAGCACAATAAGAACATTTTATTGTTGTGTTATAATAAGTGCTGCTACAGAAACCATTGCTAGCCCATGTTGCGCAGCTGAAAATTTTTAATTTTTAAGAGAGACAAAAGATTCGAAAAAATAGGCATCTTTTGAAACAAGTTTTTAATTTTTTCGTGTACATTGAAGCGAAAAGAAACGTGGATCCTTATATAGCTTTTTTGATGCATCCCTGCGTGGTCGTATGGCGGGGAAATCAGGATAGTTAGTTAGTACTAATCCTGATTTTCCCACCATACGACCACGCAGGGATGCATCAAAAAAGCTATGTAAGGATCTACATTTCTTTTCGTTTCAATGTACACGTTGCCTGATTCAATAAAAAGTTTCGTGGTAGCCAAAAAAATTCGAATATAACGGTACTTCAGTGCTTACTTTGAATTAGCATTGGTACAACTTGTGGACGAAGAGCTAGACGAACTTGATGTACAACTGCATAAGCTACTGCAGCTTGCAGCGCAGTACGAACACTTCTCGGAAGTAGTATAAAAAGAACTGCTACAAAATCCATTTGTTGCCCATGTAGAGCAGCTAAAAGAAATTTTTTTCACAAGAATAAATTTCAACTTGATACCTAGAATAAGCATCGGTGCATGTTGAAATTGAAGATGGAAGAAAACAGCAGAGGATGAAACAAATGACAAGCTTGTACATTTTTCGCAAAATGAAGCTGATTGATTTATGAGATAAAAATTTTACCCACCCTTATATATGGTTTATATGATTTCAATCATTGCTGATTGAACATATTCATGGAAAAATGTTCTGGATCTTTTTTATTATAACTTAATGATCCGGAAATTATTTGAGTTGATCCGAAATTTCATTAAATTCCATGCGTATAACACATTTTGTGTAGGAACAGTGCTTCCTTTATCTCTATGAATCGCCCTTTTTTTGTTACTAATCAAATAAAATTTGCGTACTATTACAAACAAAAATGTCTATACTAATTTTGAATAGAAAATAAAATGATGCTGATCATTATTTATGTGGGTTGATTAAAGGACAAGCCTACTTTTGGGCAGGATTACCACTTTCATTTTTTTGCAGTTATTTGCTTTTTTCAGGCATTTTTGCTTTTTTTCAAAGTTGAAAAAAAAGCAATTTTCTCGATTTTTAGGAAAAATAATTATTTGTTGACCAAAAATTTGTCAAAAATCGAAAAATTTTAACCAAAAATACTTATTTTTGACTAAAAATTGTATTTTAAGATATTTTTTACTCAAAAATTCATTATTTCAGCTAATTTTTAAAGGATCAGTCCAGTAATTTACAACCATATGGAAAAAATGATATATTCGGAAAGATCATGAAAAATGGAGCATTTTTTGTTTTTACGGCATGCTCTGAATCGTTGTAGTTTTCGAGATAATTGCGTTTGAAATTTTGAATTTGTTACAAGCTCTTCGTTGTAATACACAAACTTTTTTGAATTTTTTGCGGAAAAATCGATTTTTGCATCAATTTTTTAAATTTTCATAAAATGAACATTGTAGCAATTTTTTATAGCTAAATGAGACGAACAAAATGACACCAAAATTATCCAATTTGAACATTGTTTTGGGTTATTGAAACGAAAACATGAATCAGAATTTTCGTTTCAATAACCCAAAACAATGTTCAAATTGGATAATTTTGGTGTCATTTTGTTCGTCTCATTTAGCTATAAAAATTGCTACAATGGTCTTTTTATGAAAATTTAAAAAATCGATTTTTCCGCAAAAAATTCAAAAAAGTTTGTGTATTACAACGAAGAGCTTACAACAAATTCCAAATTTCAAACGTAATTATCTCGAAAACTACAACGATTCAGAACATGCCGTAAAAACAAAAATGCTCCATTTTTCATGATCTTTCCGAATATATCATTTTTTTTCATATGGTTGTAAATTACTGGACTTGTCCTTTAAGCGAGGACTTTTGCACCCCCTCCCCTGTATATATTTTAAAAAATTTGCTCGAAAAACTACAAGATTTCCGTTTTTGGGCCACCCTGTATATTATCGATTGTTGTTTATTGTTAAAACAAAATTTTCTATTAAAAAACATTCCTTATCATGTAAGCATTGAATAAATCTTCAGATAGATTTAAACATGTAAGAATAGTTAAAAAGTGATAAGCGTCTTTCATTAGCCTTATTTGGCCGTGTAAATCTAAAACAACAATGATTTTCTTGCTATTGTTGGTTATTTGTTTTAAAGGTAAAGGATGGAAAATAAATTCGAACAACTAAAGAATTGAAAATTTATTTGAATGCTCTCGCAGAAATTTGCACGGGTTCAACCATGCACACACATGAGATTTAGATTATGACTCCCTTCTCTCCCGGGTCTGTGAGACAGGCTTTTAGTAAAAATTAGTTGTTTGAACTTTTTTTACAAAGCCAATCCTGATAGTTTTGGTGTCATTAGAAAACTGGATTTCGTAGCAATCGAATGACACCAAAATCATGCCGTAGATCTTTCTGGTTGAGAAGTTATTGCATAATTAGTAAAAAATGGCAGTTTTTCGACATTTTTTACTAATTATGCAATAACTCCTCAACCAGAAAGAGTTATGACATGATTTTGGTGTCATTCGATTGCTATGAAATCCATCTTTCTAATGACGCTAAAACTATCAGGATTGGCTTTGTATTTCCGGAGGAATCCTTAAAAACATTTAAAAAAGTTTCGAAACATCAAATGACCCCTTTTTCCACCTTGTAATAATTATTTTGAAATTTAAAAAAATCGATAAACACTAATTTAGATGTAAATTTACAAGAAGTAATACCAAGACAACCAAAATTTAATTCTACAGAGTGTTTTTATTGCAGCCAAGCGAGTATTTGGATTATGGGGCTTTCCGAAGGTTTTCCTGCATTTAACAATAATACGTTTACCGCTTACGTGCAAGATGTTGTAATTTTTTTATTCATCACATTATCATATAAGCTTTCAAAAATTTCAGCAAGATGCAACTTGTGACACCTACGACTATGGTTATGGAAGCGATTGTTACAACACAGCTGGCTATGCAGCAATTGCAGCTTATCATAATTGGGATGCAGTTTGCCATGGTGGGGGCTGGGCTGAGAAAATTTGCAACGTCTACATGGAGTTTTGGTGCACTGTCCAAGAAGAATTTCCATTTTGTGATGCGTATGATTTATTCTGTACTATGGTGAAACAATGCTCTTTTATACCAATTCCTTTGTTATGTCCTGGACCATTTTCGGCATGTGAAATATGCACTCATTATTTTGGATGCTCATCAGAAACTACGTGTGAGGGAAATGTCGCATCTTTATGTATTTAAAGATTGACATAATTTTAAAAAATATTTATTCAGCAAGTTTTGATTTGTGTGTGTTTTCGGCTATTTAACGTTTGGAGCGGTACGAAATTTCTTTACCTAATTTTTTCTTTATTTTCAATTCAAATTTTAAACAATCATTTTAATGTGTTTGGTAATAGCATAAACTTAATTTATTTTCAAAATTTTACTTTTTAAACCTGTCCCCATCTCACTTACTTTCTAAAGTGTTTTGGAGGCGATGAGACATTTGCGGACGGACTTTTACGGACGGGACATTTGCGGATTTATTTTACGTTGTTTAGGGTGCGCGTTATCAGTCGTGCCGCGCTCGGCACGACGTTAGATGCGGCGTTAGCAGTTGTGCCGTTCCACTACGGCACGACGTTAGCAGTTGTGCCGATCGTTGTGGTAAAAAGGCGGCACAACTCACGACACGACCGGCACAACTGCTAACGTCGTGCCGTAATGGAACGGCACAACTGCTAACGCGCTGCTAACGTCGTGCCGAGCGCGGCACAACTTATAACTCGCACCCTTAAAAAAGCCTCCATTTCTTTTAAAAAAACTTAAATCCGCAAATGTCACGTCCACAAAAGTCCGTCCGCAAGTGTCACACCACCGTTTTGGACCGAGCAAAATTCTCGGAGGGCATCTAAAACTTTATTTATTTTACTTTTTTTCGTAATTCAATATGTATTTTATTTTCTTGCGGCGTGTGGGATCGCCTTCTCATAATGGGAGGGCGTTCTAACTAGGGGTCGCAAATGCGCTAACATAATGACAGATTTATACGTCAATTGATTGGCGGAATTGACGTAAATTGACAGACGTCAACGTCAACAGCACGATTGTGGGTTCTGTCAATACGTTAACGTAATTGACAGCCTGTCAATCTGTTGACGTAATGTTGACATGATGTATTTGCGACCTCTAGTTCTAACTCCTTTAGGGTGCTCGTTAGTCGTTGTCGCGCCCAAAAAACACTGTTAAATGAGCTGTGAAACGTTGTCGAACTCAATAAAAAACGCTGTTAAACGTTGTCGAACATTGTCGCGCGACAACGATTTTTCGACAACGTTGTCATCGTTTTTTATGATTTGCATTGAAAATTGCAACTACTCTACGTTTTTTCGACAACGTTGTCGAGATTTCTTGAGATTCTCGACAACGCTGTCGAGAAATCGTAAAGTGTTTGCAATTTTCAATGCAAATCATAGAAAACGATGACAACGTTGTCGAAAAAGCATTGTCGCGCGACAATGTTCGAAACGTTTAACAGCGTTTTTTATTGAGCTCGACAACGTTGCACAGCTCATTTAACAGTGTTTTTTGGGCGCGACAACGACTAACGAGCAGCCTTACTGCTCATTTATGTTGTTGTCCTGAAATTCGCATAAAAGCGACATCTCGGGGTTATAAAAGGCGTGGCTTTGCAACTAAATCATCTCTATTGTTACACGGTATCAACTCAAACTCTCTTTTGTCGTTCTACAAAGCTACGTTATGCTTCTCGCACGCTCGCTACAATTATCATTATTTTATAAAGTATTAAATAACTCTTGTTTGCTTGAATAGAATTTGTTGCTTGATTTAAAAGGTTTATTTATATTTATTGGGCCGTTATTAAATAGATCGCGTACTTTCTTATAGTCTTTTACCGAGGATCTATACTTCCATCGCGACAATGCATTTTTGTCTCGCGGGACACGTCGCGAGTTGGCGTTTATAGTCTGTCGCGCGATATGTAATATGCTATCTTTTAAGATAAAAGAATACTGATTTTTCAAAGCATTTTCATTTGTCTAAAGCATTGCTAAAACGGATCAAAAAAATGAGATTGCTTCAGATCTATCTGGAACATGGTGAAGTTTATGCACTTTTGAGACCGGTTTTCTTACTCCCATTTGTTCCTGAAGCAGGAATAATTCCATGTTTCTTAAGATACAGACAAGAAGAACTATGTATGTTTTTGATATTATTAGTTTGTGTGTTACAACGAAAGCATGAACAACTTCAAATGCAATTATCTCGAAAACTACAACGATTCAGAACATGTCGTAAGAACAAAAAATGCTCCATTTTTCATGAAGTTTCCGAATATCAACACAAATGCAACTTTTTTCCCCACCGGACTGGCTTTCCCTTATTAGGAAAGCGAATATTGCCAATTTTTCTTGTTCATATATAAATTTTATTTAATAAAAAGAAAACACACTACACGCAGAAACTACTAGAATTATAAGCTAAAAGCAAAAAAAAGTTTACAAAAAATATTGCACAATTTTTAAAAAAGCATAAAAGAAACAAATTAGAAAATTCATGAAAAATGGAGCATTTTTTGTTTTTACAATAAATCCTGAATCGTTAACGTTTTTGAGATAATCGCGTTTGAAGTTGACGATTTTTGAGATTTGTTTATTACAACGAAAACCCTGAATCAAGGTCTTCGCTGCAATAAACAAATTTCCAAAAATCGCCAACTCCAAACGCGATTATCTCAAAGCCGTTAACGATCCAGAATTTACTGTAAAAACAAAAAATGCTCCATTTTTCATGAATTTTTTATTAGAAAACTCGCTCTAAAAAAATGCAAAGTCACTAAAATTTTATATGTAGACGAAAAAAAATTAAGTTGAGCGATACAGCAAAAAGACCGGAAAATTTAGGAAAATTGCGTATTTGTATGTAACAAAAAAAAGGCACACAGTTTGGATAAAATGCATATAGAAAATAAAAATTAAGGCTAACAAAATTTGCGTAGGCACACAATTTTTGAAATTTACTGACTTGAAAAAATTCAAAAAAGAAAGATTTGAAATTTTACTTGGGCAGCGCCAAAAAATGCACATGTGAATCCAAAAATTGTTTGAAATTGTTCATGTTTTCGTTGTAATACATAAATTTTTGCGGAAAAATCGATTTTTTAAATTTTCATAAAACGAACATTATGCAGTTGTTTATAGCTAAATGAGATGAATAAAAAGACATCAAAATGATTCAATTTGAACATTGTTTTGGGTTATTGAAACGAAAACATGAATCAGGGTTTTCGTTTCAATAACCCAATACAATTTTCAAATTGGATAATTTTGGTGTCATTTTATTCGTCTTATAAAGCTGTAAAAAATTGCACAATATTCATGCTATGAAAATTTAAAAAATCGATGCAAAAATCGATTTTTCCGCAAAAATTCAAAAAGTTTGTGTATTACAACGAAAACATGAACAATTTCAAACGGGCCATTTTTGAGGAAAAAAATTTTTCAGATCCTAAAAATTCACAAAAGCGCACATTTTTGCGTCATCCTGTAGAAAAAAGTTGAAGAAAAAAGGTATGTTTATGTAACAGCACGTCAATTTTTTTTGAATTTTTTTGTCAGCTCTTTATAAGAAACAATAAAAATTTTGTCTAAAAATACTGTAAAGCTTGATATTTTTCTTAGAAATAGCCTGAAAATTGAAGAGATGTAGATAGGAAAAAATTGTTTAAAGAAGATTTTACAAAACAACTAGCTGTGACTACTTGAAAAGAAGAGCTAAGAATAATATATTGTATAATAAAGCAAAAAAAGAAGGAAAAAAATTCCAAAACGAATCAAATTTAATTATGATTTTTAATATATTTTTTGTAGGATGTTATTTTTGCTGATTTTCTGCCAGTTGCGACAAGGCCGCTGTTGTCAAAAGCTAAAATTAGGCTTATCATAAAAATGTTAATTAAAAAAATACTTGTTGAAGGGTCAGACCATTGAAGGGGAAGCCACCGGAGAAAAGTTGTTGGAAAGCATTCGCCTGCTCTTCTTGGGGATTTGAGTTGTTCATAAAGAAATTTGTTGGAGTGCTTCCAGTTGTTGCTAAAAAAAGAGTAAATTTAAAAAAAAATTTCAAATTTTTATTTTGGCAAAAATTAGTATGAAAAATAGAGAAATTAGCAAGAAGTTGTTTGAAAGCCTAGTGATGTTCAAATTATGATAATGGTAAAAGGGTGTGTGATAAGTATTAAGATAACGCATTTTGATAACAGTGATAAACTTAGCCTTAGGCTTGGGCTTAAGCTTAGCTTTGGGCTTAGGCTTGGGCTTAGGCTTTTTTTAACGTTATCACTAGTGATATAACGTTATACAAAAATTGTTATCATTGTTATCACTAGTGTTAATGTTATCACATTAGGCCCTATTATCACACTTAACACTCATCTTATCACTTTGAACATCACTATGAAAGTCCTACCTTCAGGATTGGTATAGACAACGCCTTGTGGAACTTGGTAGATAACAGTGTTGCTACTGCTAGAGCTGTTGGATGACGCGTTCGATGAATTTGGTGAAGGTGCTGCGGGTGTGCTCGAAGGAGTGGTGGATGTCATGATGCCTGAAGGAGATAGAGTAAAATAGAGGTTAAAAAAGGAAGAAAAAAGTGGGAGATGTGCTTTTTGAAAAACTATTAGTATACAACAGAAATTTGCTGCATTTGGACTTTATAGAGATTCAAAAATGACTCTCATCCAAATTTTTTGCCAAATTTTTAAAGTGGGGTAAACTTGGCAGCAGCATCTCTGAAAAATTTTTTTTGGAATTTTTNAACTATTAGTATACAACAGAAATTTGCTGCATTTGGACTTTATAGAGATTCAAAAATGACTCTCATCCAAATTTTTTGCCAAATTTTTAAAGTGGGGTAAACTTGGCAGCAGCATCTCTGAAAAATTTTTTTTGGAATTTTTACAAAATGACTTTTCTAGGGGTAATTTTATGCGAAAAATAGATTGCACACATTCTCGAGGCTTGAAAATGCTTCCCTGATTCAGGGAAATAAGAGTGTGTATTGAAGCGAACATATGACAATTTTGGATTCAATAAACACTCTTATTTCCCTGTCAGGGAAGCATTTTCAAGCTTCGGAAGGCTTTTGTTTAGACTTAAGCTTAAGCTTAGGCTTAAGCTTAGGCTTAAGCTTAGGCTTAGGCTTAGGCTTAGGCTTAAGTTTAGGCTTAAGCTTAGGCTTAGGCCTAAGCCTTAAGCCAATCGATTTTCGCATAAGATTACCCCTAGAAAAGTCATTTTTGTAAAAATTCCAAAAAATTTTTTATGAGATCCGTCTGCAAAGTCTACCCCTTAAAGTTTTTGTGAAAAAAAACATGTGTGCATGGTAGGATGAAGTTTTGTCAAAAATCGAAGCTCGATAAAGTTCGGTGCGGAGTTTTCGTTCAATGCTCTAAAAATTAACCTTGAAGCATAAACGGCAACAAAGCGTTGAGCTGTTGTTGTGCAATCGTGTTATTGTTGTTGTTATTATTATTACTGGCTTGTTTAACGCCCCGGCTTGGCATGGAGCTTTCTTTCGATTTTTTGGATAGTTGTCGCTGAACTGCCGCAACACGGAGAGCTTCTTTTAGTGTTTTTACTGCATCTAAAAAGTTTTCAAAAATTTAAAAATTGATATTTAAAAAAAATGTTTGACCCCATCAAAAAATCATATATGAATGTTTCAGAAAAAATTATTTTTTTCAAATTTTCAAAAAAAATGAATTTTTCAATTTCCGCTAGGATTGTGGTCCTTGAAAAATCTTACCAGTTGTTTGATGTTGCTCATTTTCTTCAGTAGTTGTGTCGGTAACAAAATTTTCGGGCGAATCACCGGAGTCCGAATCACCGTCGCTCTCACAATAATCATCCATTGGGGAAGCCGAGGTCAGCGAACCAGGCACCATGGTTGGTAGAGAAAGCTAAAATATTTTTAATAAACTTTTTTTTAGCCTTATGAAGCTTTGAAAAGCCATCCTTGTCTCGTTTTTTTTTAAACTTTTTTGTGATTTTTCGGGGGTACAGTTAAAAGAAGGTAAGTTCAGTATTATGAAAAACAGAAGTTTTGTTCTACCTTGAAGGCGGCCACCTTTGACTAGCGCATCACCCAATCGAAGCTTTGTATGAATCGATGAAATGTGCTGAGGACAGCCGTTTCGTTTTTCCCCCTTCATCGTCCAAATTGAGCCATATGTCTCTGTACATAGAGCCGCTTGTTTAAGCCCATAAAAGCACGAGAAGAGACGATCAGTTGCGAATGTGTTTTGAGAGCAAAACTTCTTCAAATTTGGTGCGGCGATCGAAATAGCCGATAAGGAGCTGATGGAACGACGGAAACCAGCAAGGCTTTATTCGGAAGTTATGTAAGAAGATGGAGGAGAGCTAGTCGACCAAATGTCTCTCTATATCAACATTACAAATTTTAAAAAAATTTTCGTTTAAAAAATTTCAAATTTGTTAAAAATTAGTTGAAAAGATAAATGTAGAACAAGCACGGTCAAGTAGTGTAGGCAGGAAAAATTATTCGTGAGGGTAGTGGTGTATCCAGGAAACAGACATTGCTACCCCACGGCGCATCAAAAATTGAAAAATTCGACAAAAACCCCCCACGATGAGCACAAAAACCATGAATTGGATCAAAATTAAAAATAAATGTTGCCAATCGACTCAGCTCACCAAGAGCTTCAAAACGAGTACCATATCATGGAGGTTTGAGGATTTCCAGGATTCGAACTCGCGACTTTAAAGTGCAAATCAGTCACTTTACCCACTCGACCATGGAGGAAAACCCCCAAATCCCCATGATATGGTACTTGTTTTAAAGCACTTGGCGAGCTGAGTCAATTGGCGACATTTATTTTTCGTTTTGACCCATACCATGCATATAGAATTTTTCTTTTTTGACAAATTTGTCAATTTTTCACCAAAAAACGCAAAAATACGGCTTTTTTGGCTCACCCTGTAGACATATGTTGGATCTTTTTCTCCTTGTAAATGTTGGATCATCTTTTTTTCCTTGTAAAGCAATCTATCTTGCATTCGAAAGAGGAAAGCCGAAGAAGAGCATTAGCCTTTCTCGGCTCTGCCCCGTACAAACAGCCTGTTCTTCCACATTGGCTTTACATCAAGCCGAGCTCGCCAGTCGAACAACTTTTTACACTTTTCTCTTAAAATGGATCTGCCCGCTCATAAACTTTGCCGATAAGGGCCTTTATGTGAGAAGAAGAAGAAGGAATTCCAACAGGCATTGGCCCATATAACAACTTTTGGGTCATTCGATCCTTGGATTGAAAATGGAAACTAATCTTGGCAAAGACCGAAAAGAGTCGCGGAATTTGTCCTCAAATCGCCAGAAGGAGTTTTCGGTTTCAAATAAGGGCATAAAGAAGGGATCAACACGCGACTGGAAGAAGCATTTCTTATAAAGGTTCTGCTTTGAAAGTGCCGCATAGAGGAAAAAGAAGGTTACTGTAATTTATCAGGATTTTGCAATAAAAATTGGTTGAAAAGAAAAAAGGCGAAAATCGAATTTTCGATTTTTTTTGAATTTTTTAAATTTTCATAAAATGAACATTGTAGCAATTTTGTATAGCTAAATGAGACGAACAAAATGACACCAAAATTATCCAATTTGGAAATTGTTTTGAGTTATTGAAACGAAAATTCTGATTCAGGGTTTTCGTTTCAATAACCCAAAACAATGTTCAAATTGGATGATTTTGGTGTCATTTTGTTCGTCTCATTTAGCTTTAAAAAATTGCTACAATGATCATTTTTGAAAGTTTAAAACATCGATGCAAAATCGATTTTTCCGCAAAAAATTCAAAAAAGTTTGTGTATTACAACGAAGAGCTTGTAACAAATTTCAAACGCAATTATCTCGAAAACTACAACGATTTAGAATTTACTGTAAAAACAAAAAATGCTCTATTTTTCATGAATTTTTTGAATATATAATTTTCAAAATATATAATTTTTTTGCATAAAGTTTTTTCCGAGTGGACTAGTCCTTTAATCTCAACCCCTATGTTTCAAAGAAAGAAAAAATTTTTTTGGCTGTCTGTTAAAGCTTATTTCTTTGTTTGCCGTTTAATCATTTCCTCGGAACTTTCCAGGAATCCATTCCCGATCCTCATACACATATGCAGCAGCATACCTTTCCCCAATTCTGGCCCATTGTCTGGCTCATAAGTGGGCGTCCTTAAAAATCGGCGCTACGTGATCGAGCGCTGACACAATCCTTCTTCCTTTTCCTGCGTCGTCCGTCAATATCAGCCAGCCTTGAATGTGTTTGTTTGTGTGTGTATGGCTGCTGATCTCGAAGCGGTTGTCATGCGATTGGCGAGCTTTTTGGAGAGCGTTTGTCCTCACTTTCTTTATCGTTTCCCATTCGAGAGTTTTTGTTCGAGATGGAAGAAAGATGAAGCACCGAACTCGGAAAAGAGATGGGTTCTCGCTTGGCAGCTCTTCTTCTCCTTCAAAAGGGCCGTGGGTGGAAAAAGTATGGACCAGTTTTAGAAAATGCACACCAAATAATGGAAAAGAAGAGAAAAAAGGAGCTTGAAAGCATATGACGTAGAAAAAGCGGTAGGGCGAAGAAGCCTTTTGTATGCACACGTTTTGTTCAATTTTCTCTAGGCTTCAAAAAATGCATACACAACAAAAAATTGTTAAAGGATGGAACAAAATTTTGGTTTCAGTAAGAGACCACTTGCTTTGTGAAAATCGAGGTCAACAGAAGCCAAAAAATTTATGACCATTTACAGCCTAGGCAATGGAAAAAACAAGTTCTGATGATTTTTTTTATGGATTTCTAAAATTTAAAGAACCAGTCCAGTGGAAAAAAGGTGCCATTTTTGTTGATATTCGGAAAGTTCACGAAAAATGGAGCATTTTTTGTTTTTACATGAATCAGAATTTTCGGCTTAGGCTTAAACCTAGGCTTAAGCTTAAGCCTAAGCCTAGGCTTAGGCCTATGGCTAGTGAGACGAATAAAATGATACTTAAGCCTAGGCTTAGGCTTAAGCTTAAGCCTAAGCCCAAGCCTAGCCATAAGCCTAAGCCCAAGCCTAGGTCTAAGCCTAAGCCCAAGCCTAGGTCTAAGCCTAGACCTAATCCTAACCATAAGCCTAAATCTAAGCCTAAGCTTAGACATAAGCCTAGGCCTAGGCCTAAGCCTAGGCTTAGGCTTATGGCTAGGCTTACAAGTAGTTTTAGGCCTAAGCCTAAAATTCTGATTCATCTTTTTGTTTCACATTTTCAAATTGGATAATTTTGGTGTCACTTTGTTCGTCTCATTTAGTTATACAAATTGCTACAATGTTCATTTTATGAAAATTTAAAAAAATCGATTAAAAATTCAAAAAAGTTTGTGTATTACAACGAAGAGCTTGTACACCAATTCAAAATTTCAAACGCAATTTTCTCGAAAACTACAACCATTCGGAGAGTGTCGTAAAAACAAAAAATGCTCCATTTTTCATGCCCTTTCCGAATACATACAAAATATAGCAACTTTTATCGATTAGATTGGTCCTTTAAGAAGGAATAAATTTTTGAAAAAATTCGACTTCTGGTGAAAAAACACGCCCCTAACTTATTTTTTATGATAAAAATATTCTTCATGCGAAACTTTTACATCTTGATTTTTTCTTGTTCCCAAAATTGAACATGCCAAATCAAAAATTTTCCAGTTGTGTTCAACTTTCGCGCAGGATCCATTTTTCCATGTGGTTCTTCCAAAAGAGTGCGCGAAGAAGAAGAAAAAAATGAAAAGCAGCACTCGATTAGCGCGTGAAAAGCCTGCTTTTCGGCTATTGTATCCGTCCGATCCCACGATTTCTGGCTTGAGAGACCATATTGTTTTCGAATAATGATCAAAATCGATGCATAAAAAAGTCCAGCAATTGAGATTTGTGGGAAATTGTGTTTGTACAGGGTGAGTAAAAAAGTGCATGTTTGACCCTGATTCAGGGAATGGAGTTGGTATATTGATTTGTTTAAATACCAAATTCCATCTTCTTGAAGACATTTCCCATCCCTATTTTTTTTTTAACTTTTCAATTTCGAAATCGCTCGCCACATTTTTCCTTTAAACTCAAAACTATCCCGAAAAAGATCCCATCATCCTTCGTCCTTTCCCGACTTGGCTTTTTCTTACACATGAGTTTGGCCTTTTGCTTGCTTCGTGAATGTGCTACACGACTCGTCTTGCCTTTGCCAGGATCGTAATACGACGAAT
>OZJO01003940.1:0-18699 GCA_900406225.1 Acrobeloides nanus | reverse complement strand
AAAAACTCATATGTGATCTACAATAATAGAGATGAGTTTTTGAAATTCACGACCATCATCTGCGACCCTTCCCTTGTCAGTCGAAAATTTTTTTGCCAAATCAGCCTATATAGGCCTAAAATCAATCGAAAAATTTTGAAATTTCTCGCTCAAAATCATATTTCTGGGAGTAATTTCATGCGGGGAATCGATTGCGCGCATTCCCAAAGCTTGAAACCGCTTCTTTGACCCTGACTCAGGAAAATTAGTACATATTGGTTTTTTTCAATACACACGTTTATTTCCCTGAATCAGGGTTAAGGAAGCATTTTCAAGATTCGGGAATGCGCGTAATCGATTTTTCGCATGATTTTAAATTTTTCGACCGAGAGTATTCACCAATTCGTACTTCTCCCCTTTAAAAAAGTGTTTTAAATCCAATATGTGTTGGATAAACCAAAGTCTAGCCAAAATGGTAAAGACTTTGATTTATTTGTTTGAGGTGTTCGATAAACTAAAGTCTAGCGGCAAAAATCTTTATTTTTTTTATCATTCTGCCGATTTCAGTAGGGAGGAGGTGAGAGACCAAAAGCCCGTTTCTTTCCCCCTGCTCTATCTACACTTATGCAAATATTATTAGATAAAAATATTACCTATTTCATGGAGTGCAACCCAGAGAATGTCCTGATATTCATATGTATCGATATAATCGTCCTTTTTGGTCTCGATATTATATGAAAGGATTTTATGTCTGCAACTTTTTTATAAGCCATATAATCAAAGTTTACCCTGTGGTTTTTGTTAATTTTTTCGCATCTAGATATGCCCATTTAACATTACTATTAAATAAAATTTGGAAAGCCGGGTAAGAATCGTTTTTCAAGATGTTTTCATTAGGTTTACACAATCCATAATATTCGGCATCTATTCCTAAAAATTATTGTCAGTAAATCAAAACAATAAATTTTCTAACTATATGAGGGATCTCCGAAATTGACTCCATATTTGAATTGAATCAATGCGCGCAAACTTGTATTAGACACTTCATAAAAATCTAATGCAACCACTTCAGACCACAAATCTAGTGCGTGACGTATAGCTTTCCTTAAAAAAATAAATATCTACAGTATAGTGCATATATGAAAAAGGGGAGGGGAAGCTACCTCGAGGGCTTCGCACTCGGAAGAGCTCGAAGTACTTGGATGCACTCAGAAGCTCTCGGAGGCGCTCAGAAGAACTTGATAGCAATCGGATCAGTGAGAAGATCTCGTTCGGGGTGCTCGGAGACCTATAGATCGGGTCGGAAAATCTCTTCTCTCCTCCGAGCGCGATAGCTCTCGGTCCCCCAGTTTATAAAAACTAGAATCATCCAAAAAATTTTCGAACAACCGATTCATAGGTCAGCAAGGGGGGGGGGAGTCTCCTCCCCCTGACCGACGCACGCATAGACCCAAAATTGAGGGGGACCGCCACATGGACCCAAAATTAAGGGGGAGACCACTGCATAGGAGGTGCCCTCCCATCCCCACCTTTGGGACCTATAAACCGATTACTTACCGAACCGACTTTCTATTTAACCATTCATTAGAAAGTGTCAACACCGAATAAGTTATATTTCTTTTGTGATTTTTCATTATTTTTTCTATCGCTAAAACGATAGAATTAAACAATATTTTTTAAATTAAAAAAAATACCTTGTCGAGTTTTTGGACCCCACGAAGCCAAATTTTCTTCATATCCACACATCGTCTTATGACCTTTTTTTGAAGAATTTGATTTATCTGAATCGGCTATAACATTCTCGTGATAATCTTCTGAAATATCCGAATCGTTTATAACATTTTCGTGATAATCTTCTGGAGAAAAGTTACTAAATATTTTTGATAAAATTTTTTAGATTACCAAGACAAGGGGGTCCAAGGTATGGTCGAGTAGAAAAATTGTTTAAGAATGACGTTTCTATGTGTAATTTTGGCTGAAAAATCCAAAAAACGCACTCAAAAAATCCAAAAAATTTTCCTTAATAATGTTTGGGCATTTTTTGGCCTCAAAACCCATGTTTTTTGGGTTTTAACGTCAAAAAATGCTCAAAACATGATCAAGGAAATTTTTTTGGATTTTTTAAGTATGTTTTTTGTATTTTTCAGCCAAAATTACACATAGAAAGGTCATTCTTAAAAAATTTTCTACTTAACCATACTTTGGACCCCTTTAAAACTACGGTGTAAAACTTGAACTCCGGTTATTTGTCTCGTTGGTAAAATCTTCAGTCATATCATAATCTTCATCAGAAACATTATTATTGTTTGCCATTGTCAGACTAATAAGTATCAGGGCATAAAGTAACAGTAATTTCAAAATGTATTTCATCTATAATTTTTAACAGATTAAAATCTCGAATAACTTTTAAAAAAAGTAAAATATTATTTAATAAATTAGCAATGAGTCATATGAAAAAACTAAACTTTAGCCTATCAAAAATGCTATGGGAACTTGTGCTTTGTTGAAATATAAAATATAAACAAGCGAGTAAAGAACAACTGTTGGCGGCATATTAACACTCGGAAGTCCGACTGTTACAATGCGCCTTCTGACTATTTTGAACTATGCTGATCACGGATATGCAAAAATAAAAATGGGTTCATCACAAAGTTTCGCGCTAGAGGCCCTTGAACTTTGGGACATGCTGAAACTTGGATATCATTAGTAAAATGGGCATATCTTTCGTAGGAATTGAATTGAAGGCTCGTTGACCACTCATTATAAAGATGGTGATTAGCCCTACAAATATTGTCTATACACCTCTAGAAGGTTTTTGCTTCAATAAAAAGTTGATCGCAAATCTCTGAAAAAACTCTGGATTTTTTGGTCGGCTTTTTGATAAAGACCTGCCATTTTATTCGGTTAAGGGAAGATTCATTCAAAATGACTCCACAATTTGAAAAGCCCAGATTCCTAGAAAGATTTTGGTATATCAGGTTTAGTATGCTTGCCTACAAGTTTATTAAAAAGTTCAAGGGCCTCTAGCGCGAATCGTTTGCGAGAGGAATCGATTGAGCGAAAATGGCTTCAGGGCCACTCAACCCACTGACCACTCAACCCGACCAACTCAACCCAAAGAGTGGGTTGAGTTGTTTGGGACTAAGTCCTAGGCCTAAGCCTAAAGTCTAAGCCTAAGGCTAAAGAAAGTCCTATAGATTTTGTGTTTGAGTTGTATGGGTTGAATTGTCCTGGGTTGAGTTGTCCGTGGGTTGAGTTGTTTGGGTTGAGTTGTCCGGGTTGAGTGATCCGTGGGTTGAGAGTGTCTGCCCCGCGAAAATTACCCCTAATAGGGTCATTTTGAGAGAAAAAATTTTTGGGTCCAAGATTCATGAAAAAATGGTCAAATTTTCTGCGCCACCCTGGAATTCAACAAAATCAAATTTACATGGAACACCCTAATAGGGGTGTTATTTTGATATAAAGAATAGAAAAAATCCATTTTTTAAAGACCACCCTATAGAGACTGAAGCAAAACAAGACGTCTTGACTTGTTTTTTCTTGCTTTTGTCGCAAATAAACGATGATTCCTATCTCATATCAAATAACATATGACACTCGGTTATTTTGAACTCGGGACGAATATTTTCAAGTCTGAACTATTATTTTTTAAATTTTTGACAAGATTTCGCTTTTTGTTCTATCAAAAAATCCTATTTATTCGAAGAGAAGGAAGAAGAATTGACGCCCATTGCCACTCAAAAAGATCAAGGATGAAGTATCATAATAAAATCACAATGTTAAACTAAAAGGAACCTATCAGATGACTCATAATTGTCCATCATTCTCTCCAAAAAGAAAGTATGGAGACTTTTTCAAATGAGACGAACAAAATGACACCAAAATTATCCAATTGAACATTGTTTTTGGGTTATTGAAACGAAAATTCTGATTCATGTTTTCGTTAACCCAAAACAATGTTCAAATTGGATAATTTTGGTGTCATTTTATTCGTCTCATTTAGCTATAAAAATCGCTACAATGTTCATTTTATAAAAATTTCAAAGATTGATCAAAAATCGATTTTTCCGCAAAAAATTCAAAAAAGTTTGTGCATTACAACGAAGAGCTTGTAACCAATTCAAAATTTCAAACACAATTATCTCGAAAACTACAACGATTCAGAACATGCCGTAAAAACAAAAAATGCTCCATTTTTCATGATCTTTCCAGATATATCATTTTTTCATATGATTGTAAATTACTGGACTGGTCCTTTAATTTGAAAATAAAAAGATAGTTTTGTTATATAAAAAACGATTTATTTTAAAGTTTTATAAACTTCTATTGATATAAATACAAACATTTAATAAAAACACAAAAATTTTTAAATTAAAGATGGTCGTGTCCAAGTCCGTAATTAGCTATTTAGATTAGGGGAGGGGTGAAAAAAATTTTGGGCCTAAAATGGCATTTTTGGCCAAAAACACTATATATACATATACAAACACCCCGAAATTTTTACGGGTGGCATAACAAAATTTAGCGACTTTGTTGATTCACTCGTTTATGTGATTTTTCATCAAAAAATCAATTTTTTGTCCAAAAATGCGAATTTTGAAGCCTTAGCCCAATGAGCAGTAAGCCCCCAAAGTAGTGATGTTCAAAGTGACCATGATAAAAGGGTGTGATAAGTGATAAGATAATGCATTTTGATAACAGTGATAGCACTTTTTTGTGATAACGTTATCAGATGGGGTGGTAACGTCATCACATGGGGTAAGGGGTCATCCAGATATTACGTAATCATGTTGGCGAGGGGGGGGGGGGTAAACCACCAAAAAGTTGATTACTTAATATCAGGATGACCCCTAATAACGTTATCACATGGATAATGTTATCACAAAAACCGTTATCACTCTTATTACAGTAATAATGTTATCACATTAAGCCCATTATCACACTTACCTTTATTTATCACTTTGAACATCACTACTCCAAAGCCTAAAGTGAAATTACGCCCTGGGGGGAGGACATCACTGGCTACAACCTTGTTTGGATCATACAGTTTTCATACGGACTTCTCTGGCCCTTGAACATCTTTATTTATTTCTAAAAGCGGTATCACTTCCAATTGTGCCTTGCCAATAACCGCTTGACTTTCTTCATGTTCAACCAATTTTTTAAAACTTGGAAAAAGTTGGAGAAAATATTTTTTTATTTCCGGATGTTTTGCCAGGTAAATAAAGATTCCGACACACGAATTTAGACCAGAACCCAAGCCAATAGCCATGGACATATAGCCCAAAAGTATGGGGTTTGGATTTGTTACCTAAAACATTTGTGAACCACACTTGAATAACCCTCATTTTTAGTCTTACATTTGTACAGGGGAGTGAGGGGATCACGCGAGGAATGGAGAGTAGGGGTCTTGAGGGGTAGAGGTAGTTAAGGGGAAGTAACGGGCCATGTGAGAGGGTCGCAAAATTTTTGTACTTATTTGTGTAAGTATAGTGGTATTCAAAAATTACCAAAACAATAATGCCTGCAAACAGCGGTAGACACCAAAATACAGCATACGTCAATAAAATTAGTGAAATTGAAGCAAAAACTTTTCGCTGGCGTGTCAAAGCTGCTTTAAAGCGCTGATCTACAATTGTAGAATGTTTTACAAGGTAAGCAACTGAGGATGAATAAGCCGCTAAAAAATTTGTCTCATAAAAATTTTTAAATTTATTTCGAAAAGAGTTACCTAGTATACAAACTGCCATGATAAAGCTAAAAATGGCATATGCTGAAATAAACATTAAGGTAACTGTTCCGCCAATTGAGCAGGATTTGACGAGGGAATTATCGGGGTTGTAGTTAGCAAACGCAACGTAGAAGATACCAAAAAAGAATGAAAGAAATATGGAAATATACAATCTGTTCTAAAAAGCTCAATGTTGCTTAACTTACAAGATCGGACGCCCTTGGAGTACATCTTATCTGTACCATCCCTCGATTTTTTGCACATGGAAAGGCCAAAAGTTGGAGATGGCAAAAAAAGGTTGTCAAACAATATTTTGACGATGGGACCAAAAAAGTTGAAATATATTTATTTTTGCATTGAAAAACTTAGGCTTAGGTTTCTTAGGCTTGGGCTTAGGCTTAGGCTTAAGCTTAGGCTTAAGATTCTTAGGCTTTCTTAAGCATAGGCTTAATCTTAGGATTCTTAGGCTTAGGCTTAAGATTCTTAGACTTAGGCTTGGGCTTAGGCTCAGGCTCAGGCTCAGGCTCAGGCTTAAGCTTAAGCTTAGGCTTCTTAGGCTTAAGATTCTTAGGCTTTCTTAGTATTCTTAAGCATAGACTTAATCTTAGGTTTAGAATTCTTAGTTTTAAGCTTCTTAGGCTTAAGATTCTTAGGCTTAGGCTTAAGATTCTTAGACTTAGGCTTAACCTTAAGCTTAGGCTTAAGATCCTTAGGCTTAAGATTCTTAGACGTAGGCTTAATCTTAAGCTTAGGCTTAAGATCCTTAGGCTTAGGCTTCTTAAGCTTAAGATTCTTAGACTTAGGCTTAAGATTCTTATGCTTTCTTAGTATTCTTAAGCTTAGGCTTAATCTTAGGATTCTTAGGCTTAGGCTTCTTAGGTTTAAGCTTCATAAACTTAGGCTTCTTAGGATTCTTCGACTTATGCTTAAGATTTTTAGGCTCCTTAAGCATAGGCTTCTTTCTACCACTTTCTTACTTCTTAATATTCCACACCACGAGTTTTTGTAACACCTCTGGTGAGGATGGGAGGTGTTGTTAAGTTTGGCTCTAGCTAGGACGGTGTCCAAAAAAATTTTAACTTAAAAATTACCCTCGAATTCTCCTGGTGATACAACAACGGTTTACGAATCGCCAAAAATCGATCTAACGCCATCGATAACATTGTAATCTGGCCAGCTATTACCCCAAATATTCCCGGCAATGCAAAACCCAAACAAAAAGAACGGCTATAGTTTTTTATACCAGCAGTTTCTTTATAAAATGCATAGCTTATCGTTAGTACTATAGAAACACCTTCAAGAAATTCACTCACTGCCAATAAGCCAATCAAGCAGTTACAAATGGAAAGACGGAATTTTTTGAAACGTAGCGTAATAAATAGAATGATGCCGTTGCCAATAACTGCTATAACTCCAGTGCTGAAGCAAATTACCAAAACAGGAAGACTGTCGTCGGGGTTTTCAAACGGCATTTTTAGTACACATTAGGCCATCAGTAAAAAACCACGGAATAGAATTTTTTATGTTTGTTTAATCCCATAAAAGACTTAGCCGGGAACTAAAAAGTGAGTATAAAATTCTTATGCAAATATTATGTCGTCATATTCATGGAGAGTAGAATTGCACCAAGAAATGCAATTATGGATAGCTAAATTGATGCTAAAAGTTTTCTATATAATCAAAAAACTTTTTTTGCGAGATTTAATGAGAGTATGAGTATCAAACATCATCTTAAAGGACCAGTCTAGTAATTTACAATCATATGAAAAAATGATATATTCGGAAAGATCGTGAAAAATGGAGCATTTTTTGTTTTTACGGCATGTTCGCGTAGTTTTCGAGATAATTGCGTTTGAATTTTGAATTTGTTACAAGCTCTTCGTTGTAGTACACAAACTTTTTGAATTTTTTGTGGAAAAATCGATTTTTGCATCAATTTTTTAAATTTTCATAAAATGAATATTGTAGCAATTTTTATAGTCAAATGAGACGAATAAAATGACACCAAAATTATCCAATTTGAACATTGTTTTGGGTTATTGAAACGAAAATTCTGATTCATGTTTTCGTTTCAATAACTCAAAACAATGTTCAAATTGAATAATTTTGGTGTCATTTTGTTCGTCTCATTTAGCTATAAAAAATTGCTACAATGTTCATTTTATGAACATTTAAAAAATTGATGCAAAAATCGATTTTTCCGCAAAAAATTCAAAAAAGTTTGTGTATTACAACGAAATGCATGAGCAATTTCAAACGCAATTATCTCGAAAACTACAACGATTCAGAACATGCCGTAAAAACAAAAAATGCTCCATTTTTCATGATCTTTCCGAATTTATCATTTTTCATATGATTGTAACTTACTTGACTGGTCCTTTAATATGAGCAAATACTAAACCTTTAACATAAAACCGGATGAAAAAGAAAAAACTTTGTGTATAACGATTTGGAAGACTTTGAATAGAGATTCTTCTACCAACAAAAATAAAAATTACAAGTGACGTTTTGTTAGCTTAGGCCTTCAATTTGTATTCAGCAAGTGTCAAATTACGATCTCTAGTAAAAGCCTGTACGTCATGCCATGCACTTTCCTTCTAACAAAAGCCTGTACGTCATGTCATGCACTTTTCTTGATAATATGGGTAAAATTTTTTTACGAAAAAAAGTACAAATGGCGCAGTCGGTAGCGTTGCGGCATTGAAGTCCAACGATGTCGGGTTCGACTCCCGGCCTCAGCGAAATGTTTTGCCAAACTTGTTTACCAGTGGCGTAGCCACAGGAGGGTACCAGTACCCCCCCCCCCTCTTACGGGCCGAAAAAAAATAAAAAACATAAGGGTCCCCCCTTATGATTTTTTAGAAAAAAGCTTGGTACCCCCCCCCCCTTAAGGGCTTGATACCCCTCTCCTTTTAGGGCAATTTTTTAGAAACAAGGCTTGGTACTCCCCCCCTTAAAAAATTTCTGGCTACGCCACTGCTCGTAACTCAATAACGCAAAATTCATGTTTTCGCGTCAATATCTAAACTTTTAAAAAATTGGGTTTTTCAAGGATGTGGTCGGTTTTCCGAAGAAAATTCGACAATTTTTGATTTTTGCTTCAATACAACGACCCCTTCCCTGAATCAGGGTTGAGTAATTTTTTCAGGCTCTGAGAATGTTTGCTCGGAAAATTTAGGGCGACCTTTGAACGCTCAAGAAAGTGTCTCTTATGATCTTTTTCTTCATTGAATTTTGTAATTTGACACCCCTGCTGGAGTCTATTTGTAGTAATGATTTATTCCTAATTTTCGATCAAAAAATTTATTTAACATTAACATAAATAGGATGATCAATAAAACTGATCGAATTTTGCTGTGCTCCAGTCAATTCAATTAACAAAATGGTGTTCGTTTTTTGTATATATGGTTTCGGCACATAAAGGGTTATCTAAAAAGTATTCAATACTTATGTTAAAAACATACATGGGCAAGGGGGGAGGGTACTGTACCCCCCCCCTAATTCGTCGTATCGGGGGAAAAATTAATGGACCAATTCGTATTTGGGAAGCCGTCCAGACTGAATTCGTTGTGAAAATTCGTATACGAATTCATAAATCGAGAACGAATTCGTATTTCGACTTTTTCGCTTGTCGACGTTTTTTTTTGGTCGACAGTAACCTTTGGGACCAATTCGTATTTTGGGGCCCAGTACCCCCCTGCTTGCCCATGTATGGTTAAAAAGCTGTGTATACCTGCGGCCCTTCTGTTGGCCAATATCGACCGAGATTATGTCCATTAACAAAAAGTTGTCCTTTTCCCCATCCAGTTGAATTTAAAAAAGTATCTTGAAGCACGTCGGCATTGAATGTTCCAACAAAAACTCCGGGTAGAGACGTCGCTTTTTCGGGAGTTTCTAGAATGTCGTCGGCGAAGAAAATTTGCGTCAAAGAATCCACTGATGCTTTTGTCAAATTTATCCCACATTGATACCAATCTTGAATAAGGGTACCATCTAGGGTAGCATTCGCATGGAGTCCTTTGAGATCGATACCGGGGACTTCAACACGGACATAGTAGTCTTGCCTTCCTCGATTTTCGACCAGGATTCTTAGGGTATCTCCTGGACGTGCACTTATGGGTAAAGTATAGTTGGTTATACCTCGAAATATTGCACCCTAAAATGTTAAGAGACGATTTCTCGAAAATTTGAAGGCCCCTGGTACTAGTGTTAAATGGTCCGAGCGAGATTCAAGTTGAATTTATTTAGTGAGATTAATGGGTTTTTCGCAAAAACAAGGTGAAGAAAGCATTTTCACGCGATGGGGATGTGCGCAATCATTTTTCACCCTATTTTTACTCCCAGAGAGTCATTTTCAAAAAAAATTTTTGGAGAAAGGGCCCTAATTTGCACCACCCTTAAAGAAGCATTTTAATTATCTTGTCCTTAAACTTTCGGTTCTTAACTTGTCTTTAACCTTTGGTCAGACTGCCCCGAAAAAAATTTTTGGGGGAGGAGGGTACATGTTGGAAGCATACCTGATAGACATTATTTACGAAAACATATCCATAATCTTTGATATTAGGAGTCGAAAGCAAATTGCCTCCATTTTTCAGTATAGTCGTGTATAAAACATAACCATAACCATGGTCAATTTGTTCAAAAGTCAAGGGATCCGTGGAAAAAGTACATGGTTCTTGTATCAGAGTTAGGGTCGAGATTAGATTTTGTCCAATTCTCTTCATCACAACTTGGCCATAGTTTGACGAGCTAAAATTTCATGGTAACCCAAAAAACTGGGATTTGTCAAATTTTTTTTCAAATTTTCTGAACTTTTAAAGTTTATCGAAAACAACTCCTAGGGGGCTTTTCTATGCAAAAAATCTATCTTAAAAATTCTGATAACCCTTCCCTGACCTGGAATCGGGAAAAATGTGAAACAATAAAGCAAATCCAAGTTCAGGAAAAGGTTCTCAAAATTATCCGAAAAATCGAGTAAAAATTGAAAAATTCTTCAAAAATTGAAAAATTGAGTAAAAATCGAAAAATTCGTCAAAAATCGAAAAATTGAGTAGAAATTAAAAAATTCGTCAAAAATCGAAAAATTGAGTAAAAATCAAAAAATTGAGTAGAAATTAAAAAATTCGTCAAAAATCGAAAAATTGAGTAAAAATCGAAAAAATCGTCAAAAATTGAAAAATTCGTCAAAAATCGAAAAATTCGTCAAAAATTGAAAATTTTGGAGCTGTACGACCTGGGGGGGGCGCACTTAACGTGACTCCAAAGGCCGAAGTAGAAAAACGTTAAAATTTTTATAGAAACACACCCACTAGGGGTAAAATTTGACGCGAAACACGCTGGTGCTATTATTTTCACTCCAAAATCTTCGAAAACATATGAATTTTTGCACTTTTCTCAATAATAATCTTTATACAACTTGAGTTAACTTGTATAAAGATTATTATGAAAAAAGTGCAAAAATTCATATGTTTTCGAAGATTTTGGAGTGAAAATAATAGCACCAGCGTGTTCCGCGTCAATTTTTACCCCTAGGGGGTGTGTTTCTATAAAAATTTTAACGTTTTTCTACTTCGGCCTTTGGAGTCACGTTATGTGCGCCCCCCCCCAGGTCGTACAGCTCCAAAATTTTTTTCTTTTTGGAACTCCTTGTATAATAAAAAAAGTACGGATTGTCACTAGGTATTGCCAGCGGCTTTTGTTCCCAATCGGTCAAATTTTGGATATACGAACGAATTGCTAGATACAAGGCATTCACATGGCCATTTTCATTGATTGGAGAGTTAACCCAATATGTAGTTATAACCTAAATTTTCTTAAAACTTTTTTTGAATGCTCAATACCTACCCCTCCATCTCCTTTATCACTATTATAAAACCCCCAATTCGTCCCACCGTGCACCAAATACATATTCACCGACGCATTCCAAAAATGATACATATGTGAAAGATTGTCGACAAGTAATGAAATCGAAGGATTATTGTTGTATTCGCCAGCTGCTGTCTCACCCCATTGCAAGAACCAATCAGTATAAAATTCCGAGCAAGCACGGGGTCCTGAAAAAAGGCATGTATTGTCAAATTTCTGTGGTGTTGAAGAGGAATTGTGATCTTGGGAAACAGTAGTAACCCAAATGCGAACTCGAAAAACTCGATACTTTTGTCCAAACTATGAGTAGAAAAGGCCAATTTGACCTCCCGTGGGGTCCGAGCCCTTGGGCGATCAATTAATAGCCAAGAACCAAGAGACCGGGAAGAATTGATGTCGGTCCAGAGGCCGACTTTATTACCTCCATTCGAATGTCTATCAAGTATACGAAAGTGATCATCGATGGTTGTTTGATTATCCGGGGTAAAATCAATCGTCGCAACAGTACCCGGAATTCGGCTACAATTTAAACCGGTATCACTCGCACCATCAGCTAAAATCGGAATTTTGAATCAAAAATGATGCTGAAGTATTTACTAGTGTATAAAACGACGTCGTTCCCCACTTTACTCCATATTAGATCACGTAACCACGACGTATAGTTATGATCGCACACTGTTAAAGCGCTATATTCATTCTCGACTTGGATCATAAGTATAGGGCCGCCATTTTTGTATAAATAAGGTTTTATTTGGTCTAACAATGCATTGTAATAGTTTTTAACGGCATTGGTATAGCTATAACAATCTGATTACAGCCAAGGCATACTATAAGTTTGTTAGCCCTAGTAAGTGTAGCCCCTAAAGTGGCTCATCCAGTGTCAGCTTTAGTGGGCTGGCTTAGGCAAGCCCACTCGGTCTTGTCTCGGGGAAATTCCGCTAACATGTAGTCTCACAAGTGGCCGCTTATTATGTAGTCTCTGTATATTAGTAGTAGAGACCGGATTTTTCAACAAACCGGGACCGGGGATCGGGGCCGGGGGGACGAGTTGACCGGGACCGGGGACAACCGGGGCTAAATCCCCGGTTTTCCGGGTCCCCGGATTTCCCCGGTTTTAAAAAACCGGGGGTTTAAAAAAAAACCGGGGACCGGGGCCGGGGGGACGATTTTTTTGAAAAAATTTTTTCCACCAAAATGTTAATAAATGAGACATTAATGGTAATTTTAAACCTAATGTTGTTAAAAATTATAAACAGCATAATATCCATATTTGTTTCAACAAATTATAAATAAAAAGACATCAAATAATCAGACAGAAAACAACAATATAAAAACATAAACAATATAAAAACATAAACAAAATAAAAAACCAATCAAAATTGTTATAACAGTGACTTTAATATTTGTAATTGATAGATGGTAGTGCTTTGTTCAAAAATATTAGCTTTTCCGCAGTTTCTGGCTTAAGGTTTGAACGGCGGTAATCATAGACATCTCGCATTATCTTGAAGATCTGTTCACTGGCGATACAAGTGGCGTAACTAACAAAGAAAGTGAAGGAAGTGTCACAAAAATTTTTGCGAATCTATCCAAAAGTTATATATCATTTTAATATATTCATTGAGTAGATTCCAAAAAAGTATTCCACTAAAATCGAACAAACGGGAAATGTCGAGATTCGGGGGTTTTTATGCCAAAAATAGCGTTTTCATTGAAATCAAGGGCCTCCAAAAACACTTTTATTTGACTTCTTTCGTCGAAATTTGGACATTTTCCACCGTTTTTGGCTATGGCGAACATTTTCTGATAATTTTTTAGAAAAAATTGATTTTTTGGACCCCATGGATTTTGGACCCTCATGGGGCTCCAAAAAATGAATTTTTTCAAAAATTTTCGACTTTTTCTAAAAAATTATCAGAAAATGTTCGCCATAGCCAAAAACGGTGGAAAATGTCGAAATTTCGACGAAAGAAGTTAAATAAAGATGTTTTTGGAGGCCCTTGATTTCAATAAAAACGCTATTTTTGGCATAAACCCCCTTCGGATCTCGACATTCCCCGTTTGTTCGACTTTAGTGGAATATTTTTTTGGTACCTACTCAATGAGTACATTAAAATGATATATAACTTTTGGATAGATTCGCAAAAATTTTTGTGACACTTCCTTCACTTCCTTTGTAAGGGGTCCCTGGTGGTCCCCCCTGCCCTCCCCTTTTTTCACTCTCCCCATCCAATCGCATACCAGTTGATTGATTGGCCATAAAGGCACCACTTCCTTGTTGTGATGTCGAAGAATGTTTTGCTTTTTCCTTCAATTTCCGATATTTCTCAGCGTATTCAGATTTTCCATGAAATACCGAGAACAGATGCCCGACAATGGATTTCGTACTTCCATCCATTCGATCACAAATTTTTTTACACTCAATGCATTCGGTTTTGTTATCCGCCAATTTTCGAAATAATCCAATTTTCCAGATAATAGAACTCATGTCAAATATAAACTAAAAACATTTATGGTAACTGAAAAAATTTATGAAAAAAAAGATAACTGAACAACAAATTATGTAAAAAATTGTTGGTCAACCTTTGTAAATTTTTACGATTCAAACATAAACTTTACGACTTGACTAGAAAGGGCCGCCACAAATGCGTGCAAATAGTTTAGACCGTGTTGAGACATGTGCAAATTAACGTGCAAATAGCGTGCAAATGTTGTAAAAAAAAATCCCCGGTTTCCCCGGTCAAAAAACCGGGACCGGGGAGCCGGGTTGACCGGGGCCAAATCCCCGGTTTTTCCCGATCGGGTCAAAAAACCCGGGGGACGGGACCGGGGATCCCCGGTCCGGTCTCTAATTAGTAGTGCCTTTAGTTGTTTATAATAAACGGCATACGGACCGTTGTTACGCGAACATGTTACACGACATTTGTTTCCGACACATATTTATTGACATTTGTCACCACGACACTTGTTACCGCGACAGATGTTTCGCGACAAATATTTCGCGACACTTGTTATCCAAAATTTTTTCTCCTTGATAAGTTCGACAGGCAGGCTAGACAACGATGTAATTTTTTGCAGCAGAACTTCTGCTGCAAAAAATTACATCGTTATCTAGTCTGCCTGTCGAACTTATCAAGGAGAAAAAATTTTGGGTAACAAGTATCGCGAAATATCTGTCGCAGTAACAAGTGTCAGGAAATAAGTGTCGGCTACCGCAAAGTTGGGTAACAACGGTCCGTATGCCTAATAAACTATATATAATTACTGCTAGCCAACCCTACAAGGCACCATATACAGGGACCACATAAGATCCTAATGATCCTGTCCGATCTAGCAAGTTAAGCAACGTTGGAAACACAGGTTCTAGTCCTGATGTTCCCGTCCGATCTGGCAAGTTAAACAACTTTGGTCATCATTTCAAAGGTATTCGAATCCCGTTAATTTTTCGAAAACCGATTACAAATTTTTTCTTACTTTGTATCCGAAGTTCGCAATCTGATTCCATTATATTTGTAAATCCAATATGGAAAACCACCAGCCTCCCATTCAGCGTCTATATAAGGACCGGGTCGAAATAAAACATTCAAGCCATTTTGTTGAGCTATAGATAAAAACCGTGTTATGTTGACAATTCCAGAAAAATCAAAACTGAAAATTGCTTTCAAGATTATTTCAAATGAACCCGTTCTTACTTTCCCTGACGTGGCTCATGCAAATTCCAAGGAACATAAACTTGAATCGCATTCAATCCAAGAGCACGGACTCTTTTCAGCCTGTCATCCCATAGATCAGGATGGATACGAAAATAGTGTATGGACCCGGAGATGTACTTGAACGGTTTACCATCTTTTATAAACTGATGGTTCGTGTAATCCACACTGAATGTGCCGGCATTCGTTTGTGGGAAGTATGAAAAAGAAAAACAAGATATCAGCAAAATGAAATACCACATTATAAAAACAAAAAAGAATAAATGTTTTTGTCGGAAGTTGATTTTTTTGTACTCTATTTAAATGCCTTCTTATCAGGATTATCATTTTTGATTATTTATGGAAACAAAAGAGGTTCATAAAAGTATAAAACATGTCCTAATTTGTCACGTCCAATTTATAATCAAATAGAATTGTTCATTACTATTTGTGCAAATAGTATTGAAATTCTATTATAAAAACATTAGAAAGGAATTCTATTTACAGGATGTATAAAAAATTGGAATTTGAGCAATTTTTTATGGAAACCATGGGGTTTTCACGTCCATTCAAAAAAATTTAAAATTTGATTTTATGGCAAAAACATTTGGTCTCTGGTAGGATTCGAACTTGCATGTTCATAGTCAAAAACTGTGAACACTACCACTCAGCCATAATGACAAGCTGTTCGGAAAAAACTTTTTTACATTATATTCTATCAATTTTAAACCAAAAATAATAATTGTGGTTTAAAACTGATAGAATATAACGTAAAAAAGTTTTTCCCAAACAGCTTGTCACCATGGCTGAGTGGTAGTGTTCACGGTTTTTGATTATGAATGTGCAAGTTCGAATCCTACCGGCGACCTAATGCTTTTTGCCCTAAAATCAAATTTTTTTGAATGGGCATGAAAACCCCACGATTTCTAAGCATTTTGCAAAAAATCCGCATTAAAAAATATCTTTTTTTATCAAAAGATATTGAATTTTAAATCTCGCTAATTCGCTGAAACACCCTGTACTTTCCTGAATCAGGATCCGGGAAGCATTTTCAAGCTTCAGGAATACGCGCAATCAGGTGTATCTTGCTCATTTTTTATTATTTATGGAAACCAGGGTGCTAAAAAGGGTGGTACCACCCCACCCACCCTCGGTGGCACCACCCAGGATGGTGGTAGGTGGTTCCACCCATAGGTTTCTGGGCGCGACCCTCAGATGACCGGTGACCATCGGGTACGATCACAAACACATATCCAGCACACCATAACATTAATATAACTTTTTTTGACATGAATGATGTTTTTTTATTACCTATTTAGAAAATAAGATCTTCTCATAGCCTAAAAAGCTTTCGTTGTGTCAAAGATCTTTTTTAATTTATTCATTTATATGGGTATTTTTATGCGGAAACATGGTGGCTCTACCATACATGGACAGCACCCAGGTGGAATTTTCAAAAAAATCCACAACCCTCATTTGGTTCTCCTCCCATGGGGTCGAAAAGTTGGCGACCAAAAAAAAGACATTGTCATCTTCTGCATTCAATTGTGCAGAAGACTACCTCAAGCTTAAGGACCACCTTATATGTTCAGCGGGGTCTATATGTGATCACTCCTCAATTTTGGGCCCATGAGTGCGTGATCCCCCTTCAATTTTAGGTCTGTGCGTGCGTGGGTCAGGGGGAGGCTCCCCCTTGCCGGCCTATGAAGAGTATGATGGTATTTTAGCTCCTTCGAATGGATTATGAAGAGAGAGATCTTTGTCTTCCTTTCCTGTGACATCAAGCGCAGAAAACGAAAAAATTTTTACGTGAGTGGCCCCTATGTTCATGTGAAATAATAGAAGGAATTAACCACAAGTGATCTAGATGTTTAAAGCAGGCCTTGTCTTCTATAATGAGTTTTTTATATGTTCATCTTTTTCACTTTTTGTCGGATCCTTCTATTTCAAGATTTTTATTTGAATATGGTTAGTAACAGGAACACGTATCCGGAATTGAGAAGAGGCAAAATTGAGTGCAGCATTGTGTTCACGTAAAATACGATGAAATTAACCACAAGTGATCGAGATATATAAAACAGGCCTCTTCTATAATGGGATCATCTTTTTCACTTTTGTCAGATCCTTCTAGTTCATGATTTTCATTTGAATGTGGTTAGGAACACTAATGAGTCTTGTACAGGGTGTCCGGAAATAAACCGACCCCCATAAAACAGTCGATTTTGTTTGAATTTTTGATTGGAGTTAAATTTATATAGCTTTTTAGTGTTAAAAATGAAAATATTTCGTCCTGCTATTACTAGAATGCATGAATGAAGTGTGAGCAAGCATAAGATCGCCGAACTTCTTGGAATACATTATTGTACAATTGTACAATAATGTATTCCAAGAAGTTCGGCGATCTTATGCTTGCTCACACCTCGTTCGTGCATTCTAATAATAGCAGAACGAAATATTTTCATTTTTAACACTAAAAAACTATATAAATTTAACTCCAATCAAAAATTCAAACAAAATCGACTGTTCTATGGGGGGTCGGTTTATTTCCGGACACCCTGTATATGTTCATATTTTTCACTTTTGTCGGATTCTTCTAGTTCAAGATTTTCATTTGAATGTGGTTAGGAACACTAATGAGTCTTGTATATGTTCATTTTTTTATTTTTGTTGGATTCTTCTAGTTCAAGATTTTCATTTGAATATGGTTAGGAACACATACTCGGAATTGGGAAGAGGCAAAATTGAGTGCAGCATCGTGTTCACGTAAAATAAGCTGGAATTAACCACAAGTGATCGAGATATATAAAACAGGCCTCTTCTATAATGGGATCATTTTTTTCACTTTTGTCAGATCCTTCTAGTTCAAGATTTTCATTTGAATGTGGTTAGGAACACTAATGAGTCTTGTATATTTTCATCTTTTTCACTTTTGTCCGATCCTTCTAGTTCATGATTTTTATTTGAATGTGGTTAGGAACACATAACCGGAATTGAGAAAGACGAAGGTTTGGATATTTAAAGCAGTTTCGTATGGCTGGAGCTTTATTATATATTTGACTTTGTCGATTGTTTGGTTGTTTGTAGGGTTGAAAATGATTGTATTTCTAGGCAGTTATAGCATTTTTCATGGCGAGTTTTACGTGATAGAAATGTAGTACAGTGGATAGTTGTCAATCGATCGATGCAATTTTTGGTGTGTAGAAAACTGCTCTTAAAGGGGGGGGTCTCACTTGGGGTCATTCTCCGAAAAAAATTTTTTTTGCCAAAACAGCCTATATAGGGGTAAAATCATGCGAAAATCGATTGCGCGCATTCCCGAAGCTTGAAAATGCTTCCTTGACCCTGATTCAGGGAAAATGGTGTGTTTATTGAAGCGAAAATCAAACATTTTCGGATTTTTATGAGAAAACCGTCAATTCTTAGGTTTTTCTAGGC
>OZJO01003938.1:0-11038 GCA_900406225.1 Acrobeloides nanus | reverse complement strand
GAAAACTTCAAAGTAATTTTTGACAATGTTAGGATCAACGGATTTCGAAAATTTTTATCAATATTTATTCGACTATTGTTCAGCTACAGTTTAAAAAAACCGCATCAAAATTGTTAGAGGGGGTGCGAGAACGACTAAAAATATTGATGTTGCAGACCAAAATGATCGCTCTGTATTTTTCAACGGCCAGTTGAGTCAATTGAACGGCCAGCTGAATCAACTGAACGGTCAGTTTTTTCGATCGGCAAGTCTAGTCGACTGGCAATTTGTTCAAAAATCGATTCTGCAGAATCGAATTTTGAAAAATATGCAATTCGATTCTGCAGAATGCGATCTTTAAAAAAATAGTAGTTAAAAAATGACTTTCCAAGTTTTCTGTCCTAGTCCCCAGGATATAACCTTAAAGAAATTTTATTACTTTGTAGCTGCTGTACAAATCTTAGGATTTACACTAGATACCACATAAGGCCATAAATTCTTGGGCGTTACAACAAGTTAGACTAATGCCAAATGAATCAACCTATAGGTTAGGATTCATAATTTAAGGCAAATTTTTATTCACATAGAGTATTTTCAGGATATATTAACCTTTTGATGCTAGATGTGCCGTACTAATTTAGCATTTTCCTTTAGAAAAGATTGAATCAGCATGAGAAAGAGAATCGTATTTATTCTCGAAAAATGATCATAAATAACAACTTTTCTTAATTTTTTAGCATACGGACAAATACAATAGAAGAACAATAACTAGAGTCGGGTGGAAATAAGGAAGAGACACTCGGCGGCCCGGTAGCGCAGGCGGTTAGGAAGTCTATTTTAGGGAATAACAACTTAACTTAGATACGACATGTGTTCAAGTTCGCGAGTCCGAGTCCAAATTTTTCTATGCTACAATATGGAGACCAGGATGAGATACGGATCGGGCCTGGATCCAGCAATTCAAACTTGCTGGAATTGGGAATGGTCCACGAATTCACAAGAATAGAAGGACGGCCGCACAAACGCATGCATCATCGCCCCTAGTTTTCCTCTTGTTCTACTGNCAGCAATTCAAACTTGCTGGAATTGGGAATGGTCCACGAATTCACAAGAATAGAAGGACGGCCGCACAAACGCATGCATCATCGCCCCTAGTTTTCCTCTTGTTCTACTGAGCTAAGATCAAGGTAAAAGATACTTCAAAAAGAACTTAGTTGCTCTGCATGATGTGTGTGTGAGGCCGCACAAAAATAGAAGGATAAAATATAACATATGGAAATACAATATAAGGACAAGAACTAAAGTCGATTGAGTTTCGAGTGGAAATAAGGAAGAGACACTCGGCGGCTTGGTTCTATGCTACAATTTAAGCATTTCCTTAAGTTGGTTGGCTTGCTGCAATAGCGTGTTGCGAACCATGGCTAGATGGAGGAATTTGCAAACTTCCCGTCTGTATTGCACCAACTGTATTATTACCAATCGTGTTATTGGACGTTGAGATACGCATCATCTTCAAAACAGTTGTTCTTAGGGACGCATTCAAAAGTAAGTAGACGATTGGTGTATCTCCTAAAAATTACAATCTATCAAAAGTTCTCTCGTATTCTAACCATGAACTCCAATCCAAGAAACTTGTGCGATGACCTCAATAAAGTTAGGTAACGGGAAAAATTGGTTGTAAACATAAACCAACGCCGCAATGAACATCTCAATGCAAATGCACATCGCTTGAAGTGTAAGCTAAATTTTTTTTAAATGATTTTTTAAAATAAGCTTTAACAAAATTTTACTAGCTTCTGCATTTTCGTTATGGTTACATGTTGATGGATCATTATCTTTATCTTCAAGACGACGATGAGAGCTGTATAAATTCCTCCAAGTAAAAATGCTACAGAGACATTATGAATGCAATGAAATGTGAGTTCGAAGAACTAAAAATTAAGGTCACAGGACTGTGATCATTTAAAGCCATAGAACTACAAATCCTCAACTAGTCCAAAAAGCCGTTAAGTTTTGATTATCGCCTCCTAAGTTTTGCTCGGTCTAATTTCAATTGGACGAGGCTATGGTGTGATACGGGGCTTTGGCTAGGATCAATTGAAATTGAGCCAATTTTGTACATATATGACCTCTATAGGGTACATGAAATTCTATAATCTTACCCGTGAATTTCCATGCATTTCTTCAATTCCAACATAAGGGTCCGTAAAATATGCGTATCTTCTCGAGTTGTACAAAAATGGGACATGGAAAAACGCGAACAACATATACACAATCGGCAACACTAGCCAAACATAAACCATTTTCCCACCAAATACGATACTCGCAACTCTAGGCCAACACATCTCGAGAAATCTATCGGTGGCCAAAATCACGCACGTCAAACAAACACCATACCATCCGGCTAAAAATTTATTGTTATGCTATAAATATTTGAAGAAATTTTTCCTCATACCCGTAGCAAGTGCTCCTGCCCAGAAGAATAATGCGGGATGGGTACAAAAATGTGCTCCAAGCGCACATTGTACTCCTGTTATCATAGCGTTACAAGGAAGAACAATCAAATCGATGGTTCCAATTAAAAACATGAATTTGTAGCAAGAATGTTGTATGAATTCAGGTTTTAACATAGCAAGCAGGAAGGGAATGTAGACAGCCTGAAATTTTGGTGGAATGAGGAGCAATAATATAGCTAGGCGGGCTACATGGTGTTGTCCGACTAGGTAAAAGTCGGTCTGCATGGCCTTCGGCCAGACCGATTTTTACTAGACGAAAACCTCATTTAATGCATTCCCTTTAGGGATGCGTATGTTTTTTTTTGTTTTTGGGGGTTACTACGCCTATTTTTAAAGGACCAGTCCAGTAATTTACAATATATTTTTAAAAATGGTATATTCGGAAAGCCATGAAAAATGGAGCATTTTTTGTTTTTACGGCNATGTTCTGAATCGTTGTAGTTTTCGAGATAATTGCGTTTGAAATTTTGAATTTGTGTACAAGCTCTTCGTTGTAATACACAAACTTGTTTGAATTTTTTGCGGAAAAATCGATTTTTGCATCAATTTTTTAAATTTTCATAAAATGAACATTGTAGCAAGTTTTTATATCTAAATGAGACGAACAAAATGACACGAAAATTATCCAATTTAAACATTGTTTTGGGTTATTGAAACGAAAATTCTGAATCAGGGTTTTCGTTTCAATAACCCAAAACAATATTCAAATTGGATAATTTTGGTGTCATTTTGTTCGTCTGATTTAGCTATAAAAAATTGCTACAATGTTCATTTTATGAAAATTTAAAAAATCGATTTTTCCGCAAAAAATAACAAATTTATAAAATTCAATTTTTACCAAAAAATTCGAATTTTAAAGTTTTCGCTTAGATAAACAAAATTCTTCCCTGAATCATAGAAGCATTTTCACGGTCTGGCAATACGCGCAATCGATTTCTCGCATAGAAAACCTCCCTTTTTTCTTGAAAAATCGACTTTTTAAAGTTTTCGTTTCAATACACACATCCTCTTCCTTGACCCTGAACCAGGCAATGAAAAGAAACAATATTGCAAAATCCGAGCAAGCAATAACAAATTCTCAAAGTCAACTGCTCTTGAAAAGCAAAAGGGTGAAAATTTGTCGAGAAGCATTTGGAGTGCCCGAAAACAGAACTACACTTCTCCGAGATCTTGTCAAAACCATCATGTCCTAATTAGCCATAAGGACATCAAGTTCGGAGGATAACCGGATCTTCCGCTTCGACATTTGTTTTTGTATTTTTTGAAGGATCAAAAAATTTTCACCTCGGTATTTGCACAAATCTCACTAACAGATTAGTTGGCACACGCGACCCACTAGGTTAGGTGGGTAAACAAACAAATTTTCTATGAAGGATTAAATAAGTTAGAGAGTGACTTGTTGGCTCACTTTCATTCCGATATAACACAAAGTAATACTTCAATCAAAAATAAATCGTGTGACGAATTTGGACCAAAGGCTTAGCGCAAATTAAAGAACCAATCCACTCAGAAAAAAACACTATGAAAAAGTTATATATTCGAAAAGTCCATGAAAAATGGAGTATTTTTTGTTATTAGGGCAACCTCTGAATCGTTGTAGTTTTTGAGAGAATCGCGTTTGAAGTTGGCGATTTTTGAAAGAATCTGTGTATTACAACGAAAACATGAACACAGTGAAAACTCGTCCCTGAATCAATAACACATTTCCAACTTTCCAATTTTACAAATTTTCGAGAGAGGGGTATCCATGGGGAACACGATATAAAAAAATTCCCAAAAATTCAATCTCTAAACATCTCGACTTACAACAAAGTCGAGAAGCTAAACGTCTCGACTTGCGTCTCGAATTCGTGACTCAAGTCAAGACGACGTTTCGAATAAGTCTCGAGCTTGTTTGAATTACTTGGAGTATTGACACGAAAACCCTGAATTTTACATTTTTGAAATACGCTTAATTATTGGGTGTGTTTATAAATAACAAAGATAACTCGACGACGACGAACAAAACGACATCAAATTTATCCAATTTGATAATTGTTTTGGGTTATTGAAACGAAAACATGAATCAGAGTTTTTTTTTCAATAACCTAAAACAATTATCAAATTGGATCAATTTGGTGTTGTTTTGTTCGTCTCGTCGAGCTATAAAGAATGCACCCAATAATTAAGTGTATTTTTAAAAAATGAAAAATTCAGGGTTTTCGTGTCAATACTCCAACTAATTCAAACGAGGTCGGGACGAATTCGAGACGCCATCTCGACTTGAATAAACAAATTCGAGACGTTTAGCGTCTCGAAAAAATATTTTGGTCAAAAATTGAATTTTTATTAAAAAATCGAATTTTTCTTTAAAGGTGGTGCGGTGCAGATTTGGGGTCAATCTTGGTCGAAAAATTTTTTCTTTCGAAAAATTTCTTGACGTCAGATCCGTGTCCCCCGCATAAAATTACCCCTAAAAAGTCACTTTTCGAAATTTTTCGACCGAGATTGACCCCAGATCTACTCCCCCTTTAAAAAATTGAATTTTAGACAAAAATCGAATTTGGCCAAAAAATCGAATTAGTTGTAAGTTGAGACGTTTAGCGCCGCGTTCAACTGATACGAAAGAGAAGAAGCCAAAAAGAAATCAAAAATTGGTAATCGCGCGGCATCACAAGATTAATCGCAAGAAAATTGGAGCCACTTACAAAAAATCATCAACCGCTCTTCGTTAATCACTGCGCATTGCACACAAAAAATGGGGAAAGTTTTGTTAAAAACTCCACACGCCACGATTGCGATGATCCAACGCAAATTTTGTGATCGTCAATGAGGAAAAAAAGAGTTGATTGTGAAAAGAAGACGAACCGATACGAAAGAGAAGAAAAACTGGTCGAATAGCAAACGTTGGAGTTCGATTCCGAGCCTAGATTCATCTGCAGTAGCAGCAGATCGGTTCTCGCTGTGTTTGTGTGTGTTTGCATTTTTGTATGCGTTAAACTCATGTGCCTATATGATGAGGAGACAAAAGTAGCACTCAATCACTCAACCGATAAATTTATTGAATGGAACTTCTCTTTTTTTACCTCTTGACACATTTTTGATCAAAAATGGATGATGAAACCATTCTTTTGTTATTCAATTTATTCATCGACAACATTTGCGGACGAAATAAGAAAACAGAAACTTGAATTTTTGACAAAAAATTGATTTTTGATAAAAATCGAAGGCCAAAAATTGAATTTTGGCCAAAAATCGAATTTTGACAAAAAATTGAACTTGGCTCAAAAATTAATTTTTGATAACAAATTGAATTTTTGACAAAAAAACTGAATTTTGGGGACCGAGCACCTCAGTGCTCTGGAAATGCCATATTAGAATTAAACAAATTTGGCACCGAGATGGCCCAACGTTGCTTAACTTGCCAGATCGGACACCCCCAAAATGGGGTACTCCCGTAAAAATTTTTCCCATGGGCGTACCCCATCAATTTAGTATCATTTTTCTCTCCACAATATGGCGACACCAATGGTATAACTCGTAAGGGAGATGGACTTAAGGTTACAAAATTCGGTTACACAGACAAAAACAAACAGACATTCACCAGAAAACGGGCATCAATTGGAAGTCTCGGTAGCACGATGATAGTGTACTTGGACGGTAGCCAAGTAGGTCAGAGTTCGAGTCCCGGTAGGGTCCAAAAACTTTTGCCTAATTTCAAAATTCTCTAGACATTTCTTGTCTAATATTAAAACATAAATAAATATTGGGCTATTCGATTAGTATAATTTCGGCCCAAAAAATACATCTAAATTCGGCATTTTCGCTCGTTTTCGTTGAAATACTTTTTTTCAGTACCATGCAAGCTGAATACGATACAATTAGTCTTTGGTTTTCGTGTCAATATACAAACTTTTTCAAAAAATGGGGTTTTTCAATGATGCAAACGAATTTTCAAATGTCGATATTTGGGTATAGAAGTCGATTTTTGACGAAATTTTCGACCCTACTAGGGTTTTTTTAGTCGAGGGAATCGATTGCGCCCATTGCCGAGGCATGAAAATGCTTGCCTGACTCTAATTCAGGGAATACAAAGTTTTTGAGGCACTTTCGGGGTATATTCTCATAGGGTACCTTCTCGTGGTCAAAATCAACCAATTCTTTCAGATTCGTGTTCCCTATAGTCGAAACCCCCTGGCACTAGGCCCCTCGTTACGACGCGAATTCACGGCCACTCGTTACAGAACCCGTTTAATTTTAACTTTAAAAATTAAATTTTTCATAAAAAATTGAAAAAAGTTGTTTATGATTTCCCCCTCCCTCATTTTTGAAATCCTAGCACGCCCCTGGCAGGCCGTAACAAGCGGATTCTGTAACGAGAGGCCGTAACGAGTGGCCGTGATGAGTGTGGTCGGTAACGAGAGCCCGTAACCGTAAAGAGGGGCCTAGTGCCCCCCCTGACACCAAATTTCAGTCAATTGGAGATCTTTTTGAAAATTCGAGTTTTGGCCCCAAGGGGACCAAAAGATTTTTTGGCAAAAATTTAACTTTTTAGAACCGGGAAACCGAGCGCCTTCGGCGCTCAAGGGATCGTCCCAAAAAATTTTTTTGCGTTTTTCGGTTCAATTTTTTATAATTTTTTTCTCGAAAAATTGAATTTTTAATTTTTTTCCAGAGGGGGTACCCCCATGATTTTGGTGTCGTTTTTTTTCTCTCACCGAGCTCTTTCAAAAATCTAAGTCGTATGGGATTGGACTTTTTGGCCAAAATTCATACAAAACCTGAACTACAGTCGAGTCTCGTTATAACGGCACCCCCCAATAGTAAATCAAAGGAAATCTAACTTCCTTTAAGTTAAATGTTATTTAAATGCGAATTGTTTGTTGTGTTTTGACGAAAATAACTAAATTTAAGGCCTGTACTAATTCGTCTCGACGTCGAGATGCAGAGAGACGCGTCGAGACGGAATATCTTTTTATGGTTGAAGAATTTTGACATGGTGTCACTTCATAAAATGTAGCTCTCATCTAGCTCGACATTTTTGCAAACGACACCATGTCAAAATTCCTCAACCATAAAAAGATATTCCGTCTCGACGCGTCTCGCCGCATCTCGACGTCGAGACGAATTAGTGCATGCCCTTAATACTAATTTTGCATTTTTACGTAAATATTATTTTCAAGAAAATTAGACTTTTCTTCCCTCGTCTATCAGTACATTTGTACACGAATTTGAAAATCATGCGTTTTCTATTTTTTTGCCGAAAATTCGTAATATTTATGCCTTTCTTAGCTAAAAATGAAGACTCCCAAAACTAGACGAAGCATAAATTTAGAAAAGGAATTGGAGATAATAACCGAAGCGGCGAAAAATGTCAGCAAATTGGAACTTTCCCGAATATTTAATCTTCCAAGGCAGTCGATTCAAGGAATTTTGAAGAACAGAGAAAAGATCTTAGCAGCAATCGAAGCTGGATATAGAAAGAAGCGTTCCCTATTGAGAGCAGCAAAAAATACAGATAGTGAATCCGCCCTTGTCAACTGGATTAGACGAAATAGAAGCCACAACATCACTATGAAAGGAGATTTAATCAGGGTTAGTTTGTTCTCATAAAAATCCGAAAATGTTTGATTTTCGCCTCAATACACCGATTCTTTCCCTGAATCAGGGTCAAAGAAGCGTTTTCACAGTTCGGGAGTGCGCGCAATCGATTCCTCGCATAAAATTACCCCTAGAGGGTCACTTGTTAAAAAAATTTTCTACCCCTTTAAAAAAGTATCCATTATAACGGCACCCCCGAAAATTCGTTATAACGCACCCCCAAGGGGTGTCGTTATAACGAGACTTGACTGTATTCGCACATTTGTAAAAAATTGTCGGTTATCACTTCGAGAGGAGTTTTGGAAATGAAACGATTTTCGGAATTTTGTCATTTCATTTTTTCTGTGCTCTCTGTCCAATGATAAATCATTATGTTTGGCTATTCGGCAGAGAATAACCGCGACATTTTAGTTATCTCTATTCGTCTAACCGATCTACTTTCATATACCATTTTCCACTTTCTGTTACTCTCTATCCCATTACACTATTTTCCCACTTTTGTGTCTAGAATAATTTCAAGTGAAGAAAAGGACAGGGCGACTCGATACATAGTCGAGTATTGAGAAAATAGCGCAGGGAAGGGAAAGACTCGCACTGAGACCAATTATTCCTTCGTTCTTACAGTTGAACTTAACTGGGAAAGAAGGAAAAGAGAGAAGAGAACTTTTCGATAATCGGCAAAGTATATTTTACGCATCATCATCATTTTTCTCTCAAGTTATGGTCTTGGTTTTTCAACGCTTTTTTTTATAACGCCTAACAATCAGTGACGTAGCCGGACGGTTTTTGGGGCCACCTATTTTTTAGAGAAATAAGACTGAAAAAAATGGGCCAGGATCTAAACGTCAAGCCTTTGCTGTTCACACCATACTTGGGCAAGGGGTGGGTCGATCATACATGCACAAGGGGAGGAAGACTTCTAAGCTATGTATAGCGCATCGACCGGAAATTTAAATATTCATAGCGCATCTGGCGGGTAAGCCCACTTGATGTGCTATGAATCTTTACATATGTTCTATGCCGTTCTGATGTGTTATGAATCTTTTTAACATGCTTCATGCCGCTTGTTTTGCTTTATAATTTGACTTAACACAAATGTCAATAAAATTGTACTTGACATTTTTGTATAATGGATGAGGGCCCAGAATCATAGCACATCGGAGCAACCACTCCTAAGACCTTGTGCATATATGGGTCGACCCATCCCCATAACACCACAAGAGAGTCAAATTTAGAAAACGTGATGTAGTTGGGTGTGAGGGGAGGGGTAAAATTGTATCGTAGGTCGGCGCGAAGCACCGACTTGCGACACATTGTGTTCCCAGCTGAAACACAATTTGTATTATGTATTCGTAACACATTGAGTTCTGTCACGGCACGACGTGAGCTCCTTAAGCTGCCGAATATTCAGCAATTCTTGTTTCTCGTGTTCTAGTGTTCCAACTGGGAACACAATATGGCACATTTGTGTTCGTGTGTTCCAAACGCATTTGGGTTTTCCGACTCCTTGCCTATGTATGACTCACACATAGCTCTTGTTTTTTATGTATTATGATTTATTTATTTACCATGACTATTTTTAGATTTTCGGTATTTGATTTATGAATCTATTCCAAGTGGTAATTTTATGAGATTGGTTGTTGAGAATAGTTGAAGTCAACACCTATATTGTCTGTTGCCTGCCGCAAAATGACGGAGTATAAGTTAGTGGTAGTCGGTGATGGTGGTGTTGGAAAATCCGCACTCACAATACAGTTAATACAAAATCAATTTGTTGAAGAATATGACCCGACTATAGAAGATAGTTATAGGAAACAAGTATGAAATATTGGGTTGTACCATAATTTTTCGGCTTTTCAAAAGTACATCGAGAAGAAAGTCTCGTATTTTTATCTGAAAATTATCTTACAGGTCGCATTCCCGAATTATGAAAATTATTACCTGACCCTGATTCAGACAATTTTTGCTTCAATACAGCGTTTTTCCCAGGAAGATATGCTGGATTTTTGTTTAAAAATCATTTTCCTTGGGTAATTTCATAAGATGCATTGTTTGAACACATTTTTGAAGAATGAAAAATTTTGCTTGGCCTTGGATTATGCGATTTTTGTTTCAATAACACTTATGCCCTTCCTGAATCAGGGAAACATCTTCACGTTTCGGAACAATCGATTCCTCATAAAAAAAAATGAAATTAGAGTATAACTTAAATTTTTTTAAGGTAGTGATCGATGGAGAAACCTGTCTATTGGATATACTGGATACGGCTGGCCAAGAAGAATATAGTGCCATGAGAGATCAATATATGAGAACCGGTGAAGGATTTCTATTAGTTTTTGCCTTAAACGAACTCAAATCTTTCGAAAATATTCAACATTATAGAGAGCAGATTAGAAGGGTTAAAGATAGTGATGATGTATGTTTGTCATAATTCATAGTAGAAATCGGGTCAGGGCCCGATCGGGGATCCCTAGTCCCCGGGTTTTTGGGGCCGACTTGGGATTTGCCCCCAGTGTTTCCCGTCTCCGGTTATACCAGTCAGTGACGTAACCAAGGGGAAGGCAGGTCCCCCCTTACTGGAAAAATGAGAATTTTTTCCTAATGGTTCCTCCTTATGTTTTTGTCCAAAAATTTTTTCAAAAACCAATATTCCCCATTACAATTTTTCACAAAAATTGATCAAAATGTTCCATTTTTTCAATAAAAATCGAAATTTCTGAGCAAAAAATTGTTGAAAAATGGCCAAAAAGTTCAAAAAATTTGCCGAAATTGAAAATTTTCACGAAAATTTGTCTTGTTTATTAATATTTTGGGTAAAAAAATTCTTTTAAAAAAATCCCCGGTCGGGTCCCCAGTTTTTTTTCCAATCGAGGATTTGCCCCGATCCCGGTTTTTTGTTGAAAAATCCGGTCTCTACTTCATAGACTGTTGGTCATATGGTTCGTTTTTAGGTTCCCATGGTC
>OZJO01003927.1:0-19990 GCA_900406225.1 Acrobeloides nanus | reverse complement strand
AAACATGAATCAGAATTTTCGTTTCAATAACCCAAAACAATGTTCAAATTGGATAATTTTGGTGTCATTTTGTTCGCCTTATTTAGCTATAAAAAATTGCTACAATGTTCATTTATGAAAATTTAAAAAATTGATGCAAAAATCGATTTTTCCGCAAAAATTTTTAAAAAGTTTGTATATTACAACGAAGAGCTTGTAACAAATTCAAACGCAATTATCTCGAAAACTACAACGATTCACGATACCGATTCAGAACATGCCGTAAAAACAAAAAATGTTCTATTTTTCATTATCTTTCCGAATATATCATTTTTTCATATGGTTGTAACTGACTGGACTGGTCCTTTAACATTTTTTGATAAAATTGTTGAATAAAATTCATTTTTTTCGTAATTTTGTGTCACACAAGAACACAACCGGGCCTAAGACCGCGTTTCAGTTTTTTTCTGATTTTTGAAGCCAAATTTTTTCTGATTTTGGAACAAAAGTTCTTGGCGCATCCCTGGTTGAGATCATGAGAGCTCGATAAGTTGTTGCCTCTCTAATCTATAAAGCTCAAGTCAACTGATCAAATCAATGATAGTTCGAATCGCCGAGAGAGAAATTCTCAATAGTTCCGTCATTCAATCAGCGATCAGAACAGAGAAAGGCGATTTTTTCCTTCATTCTTCATCCATTCATAGAATTTTCGCATCCGAGATTTCTGTTTGGCTAAACCATGTTCTTCTCTAATCCATGGATTGTCGGCTGACATTTCAATTTTTACGAGCACTTTCATTGTCACACAAAAAAGGTTTTCTCCTTTTTCACTTTTTTTTCTCGTCGTCTGCTTTTCAAATGAGGCAGAACAGATCAGATTTTCCGACATCCCTATATGTTTCATCAGCGCCGTAGCTAGCTATTCAAGTTTGGAAGAGGCACGACTCTTTTTTTAGTTTTGGATGAGACAATATTTTTTTCAGGTTTGGGCGAGGGCACGACTCTTCATGAATAAAGTATAAAAATAATCTCATTTTTGAACAAAAATAGAAAAAATTTGACGATTTTTGATGAAAAATGGCATTCTTAGTGGAAAAAATAGAAAAAATGGACACATTTTTATTGAAAACATACGAAATTTTGGTGAAAACTTTTTTTTCAACAAATTTGGGCAAAAAGATAAGAAGGCCATTAGGAAAAAATTTTTTTTCGGATTTGGGGAGAGCACGTGCCGATCTAGCTACGGCCCTCTGTATCATTGTATAGTCACTTGACATTTCGAAAAATGCTTTTGAGGATTTCTCCAGAAAAACTAAAGCTAATCCTGATGATATAGTCAAAAATTTTTTTGGCTACCACGAAACTTTTTATTGAATCAGGCAACGTGTACATTGAAAAGAAAATAAACGTGGATCCTTATATAGCTTTTTTGATGCATCCCTGCGTGGTCATATTGGCGGGAAATATTCATCACCGATTTTCCCGCCAATATGACCACGCAGAGATGCATCAAAAAAGTTATATAAGGATCCACGTTTCTTTTTCGTTTCAATGTACACGTTACCTGATTCAATAAAAAGTTTCGCGGTAGCCAAAAAAATTTTTGACTATATCTTTCAGTTCTTGTCATCCCATTTCGTGTGTTTCTCAGGGCTGCGTCGGAACAAAGTGGGAACAGGAAAGGGAACATGCTCAACAAGTATGTTCCCGATGTCTGACAGCATAATTATTTTTTTAAGCACCAGTCCGAGTGGAAAAAAGTTGTCACATAAGCTCTTATTTTTTATATTCTTTACCAAAATTCTTATTCTTTTTCATCTTGAAAATATGATTTCCCTTTCGATGACATTTTATGCTTATAAATCAGCATATGAATCATGTTAAAATGTAACGTTTATACTTCAGTCATAATAAAAGGATTCTTGGCAAAGGTGTCTACATAAAAAAGTTGCCATTTTTGTTGAGATTTGAAAAGTTCATGAAAAATGGGGGAGCATTTTTTGTTTTTATGGCCAATTCTGAATCATTGTCGTTTTCGAGAGAATTGCGTATAAAGTTGGCAATTTGAAATTTTGTGTATTACAACGAAAACATGTACTTAATAATTTTTTCTCTGAATCAATAAAATCTGTATATTGAGAAGAAAATAATTTAAAATTTTTCAATTTTTGATGAATTGTTTTAATTTTTGACACAGTTTTCAATTTTTTCTGAAACTCGTCGAGACGAATAAGATGGTACAAAAATTATCCATTTTGAAAATTATTTTGGGTTATTGAAACGAAACATTTGAAAACTTGAAGGTGTATTTCCGTGTTAAAAAGAAAATCATTACCGAAAATTGTTCTAAAAAAACGTGAGAGATGTGTTCAGCTTTTTTCTGGGGGTATACCTTCTCTTCTGAAATGATCTCTCTTCTACATTTGTTTTGTCGATCTCTTTCGACGTGTGTTGCCTATCCAAATCCGGTGGCAAATTATTATCGGTTTGATTGATGCGAGGTGAAGTCTCGCGAGGCTCTTGTCTATCCGATTATTACTCACGAATAAACATTCAACCTTAACGTTCCCTTCCCAACTTGTAATGGCCGTAGACGATAGGATTTACTTCATAATCTCTCATACTATTATTTATTTACAGCACCATGATGTGCGCTCTCTCTGAATTTTTATTGAGTCGATTATAGTCACTAAAGTGTGAAATTGAAGGGTTTTTCTGATGAGTCGTTAATAAATGCCTTTGTGCGTAGAGACAACTCATTTTTCTTGTTAACTGTATAAAACAGAGTTGGTACATCAACTTTTCAAGAAAGGATAGTCATTTTCATACATGGATAAGGATCATACATTTACAAGGGGGCCGGATAATTCCTTCTGATGCGTCATGGTTTTCCAAATCATACATTAACAAGGAGGGGAGTATCGACTATTTTTTGTGTTATGGGTCGTCAATTTTTCAATTTGGCGACCTTTTTTTGGCCGACGTCAATATAACGCAAAATTCTCAAGCACCAAACTTTTGCGTTATATCCAGCTTTACCATAACGCGAAGCGCCGAAAAATTTTGCGTTATGGTCGACCCCCTTGCGTGATGTATATGTCATCTTGGATAAAATCATAAGGGGGACCATTATGTTTTTTTCGTGAAGAGAAGGGGGCGTACGTCATGATTTTCAAAAAATTCGTGCGTTATCCCCCCGGATCATCCGGGGGTTGTAAATGTATGATAAGGATCGCAATTACGACCCCGCGCAGCGAGAGCCCCGAAAAATTGGGAGGGGGGGGGGTGATTGACATTTGCTGATTAAAGGACCAGTCCAGTGGGAAAAAAAGTTGCTCATTTTTTTGTTGATATTTGGAAAGTTGATGAAAAATGGAGCATTTTTTGTTTTTACTACAACCTCTAAATCGCTGTAGTTTTCGAGATAGTTGCGTTTGAAATTTTGAATTTGTGTACAAGCTCTTCGTTGTAATACACAAACTTTTTTGAATTTTTAATCGATTTTTTCAATTTTCATAAAATGAACATTGTAGCAATNGGGGGGGGGGGGGGGGAGTGATTGACATTTGCTGATTAAAAGACCAGCCCAGTGGGAAAAAAAGTTGCTCATTTTTTGTTGATATTTGGAAAGTTTATGAAAAATGGGGGAGCATTTTTTGTTTTTACGGCATGTTCTGAGTCGTTGTAGTTTTCGAGATAGTGGCGTTTGAAATTTGGAATTTGTGTACAAGCTCTTCGTTGTAATACACAAACTTTTTTGAATTTTTAATCGATTTTGCATCGATTTTTTCAATTTTCATAAAATGAACATTGTAGCAATTTTTATAGCTAAATGAGACGAACAAAATGACACCAAAATTATCCAATTTGAACATTGCTTTGGGTTATTGAAACGAAAACATGAATCAGAATTTTCGTTTCAATAGCCCAAAACAATTCTCAAATTGGATAAATTTTTTGATTTTTGATGAATTGTTCAATTTTTGATAAATTTTTCGATTTTTTTACGTTCAGCGTTTCCCGCTGAACGTCAAAAAAGTTGGCGCTTTATAGTGCAGTGGATAAGGAAGCCGCTCGTCTGATCTGGCAAGTTAAGCAACGTTGGGCCCGCAAGTTCGATCCCACTAGGATTAAAATTTTGATATTTAAAAAATTGTAATTTTTCAGGGAGTAAAAAATTTTACTCTCTGAGAATTATTTTTATTTAAATCAAAATTTTGACCCTATCGGGATCGAATATGCAGAGGCCCAACGTTGCTTAACTTGCCAGATCCGACGAGAGCGGTTTCCTTATCCACTGAGCTATGGAGCGCGTCAACTTTTTTGACATTCAGCGGGAAAACAGAGTTTTGTAGATAAAAATATGTATCGAAGGCAATTATTGGTTCTTGGATTTTTATTCATACTTTTACATTTTACAATAGCAGAGGATGATGAAGAATCCACAGAAACCACTGTAAAAGATAAGCCAAAAAAATTTCAGGTAACCATTTTCGCCCAAATTATGCATAGAGAGTCTAACCTCGATTTAGTAACGTCGACGGGGAACAAAACGACCACACAGGGATGCCGGCAGGAAGCTTTTTAGAAATTTGGTTTTGTTATATACAAAATTGTTTCGCCGGCATCCCTGCGTGGTCGTTGTTACTAAATCGGCTGTTCGACTGTACTTTTTAATAAATATTAGTAACACTAACGGGGGACAAAACGACCACGCAGGGATGCTGGTGGGAAATTTTTTAGAAATTTGGGTTCTTTATATGCAAAATTTTCCCGCCGGCATCCCTGCGTGGTCGTTGTTACTAAATCGACTGTATTTTTTAATAAATATTAGTAACACCGACGGGGGACGCGCAGGGATGCCAGCGGGAAACTTTTTACTTAAAAAAATTTGGTTTTTTTATATACAAAATTTTCCCACCGGCATCCCTGCGTGGTCGTTGTTACTAAGCCGAGGTTCGAGTGTATTTTTTTAATAAATATTTTTAGCTAGTCAGTTTCAATTGGCTGCGTGTTCATGCTCCATTCACAATTGGTATCTGGTTGTTATTTTCGAGTATTGCCAAAATTAGTGAGTAAAAATTCGTCAAAAAAATTTATGTTTTTGTTCAGTATTTCGTTTCTGGAAAAGATTGGCTGATACAATTCCCGACAGCGCCCTTCTGATTGTTCTTGGGCTCGTTCTTGGATATGGCCTGATCCATTTGCACGTCGACCATGCTTTCTTCAGTCTTGATTCGGCAACTTTCTTTCTTTATCTTTTGCCACCAATAATTTTTGACGCAGGTTTTTTTCCTCCACATGTGGAACTTGAAATAAAAAACTGAATTTCAGGCTATTTCATGCCGAACCGGCAACTCTTCGAAAACTTTGATTCCGTGCTCCTTTTCGCGTTTATTGGTACAATTTGGAACACTTTAACTATAGGTTTGTGTACAATTTTTTCTTCTATAGTACACAGGGTGTCCCAAAAAAGAGGCAATTTTGGGCACTACTATTTTTTCGGCGGTGCGACACTTGCGGATGGACGTTTGCGGACGGTTCGTCCGGGAGAAAGCGTTTTCAGGGTTCGACAATGCGCGCAATCGATTTCTCGCATAGAAAATCCCCCTATAGGGTTATTTTGGTGAAAATGAAAAAAGTTGAAAAAATCACAAAATTGCCATACACGCTTCCATACAGTCAAAGTTTGTTGCTTTTAATTAATGTCACCAGTGGTGCAGTGGTTGTGCTGCAGCCTCAGAGCCTTTTTGGCTGGGGTTCGAATCCCACTCCCGTCCATGTTGGGACACACCTTGTAAATTCATTTTAGGCGGATCACTTTATCTACTTGGTCAGTATGGTTTATTTTCCGTTCAATTCAGCGCATTCGAGATTATGCTGTTTTCGGCGTTGATCAGTGCCGTGGACCCAGTGGCCGTGATTGCTGTTTTTGAAGAAATACATGTGAACGAATTTCTTTTTATTAACGTTTTCGGTGAAGCCTTATTCAATGATGGTATAAAATTATTGGGAACTAGTATCGATTAGGTTTATGGTATTCCACGGAACGTGAAAAAATTTTTTTTCATCATCTGGAATTTCACAACCTCAATGTATTTCCCCAGTTAAAGATGAACCGAGGCTACCCGATGAGATGAAATGCCGTAGATGTGGATATGAAAGGGAAACGTTGAATCATGTCCTATGCAGGGGGCGAAAGGGTGGTATCACCCACCACCCCGGGGTGGTGGTACCATCCGGGATGGTGGTGGGTGATACCACCCGAGGTGGTGGTGGGTGGTACTCCTGGTCCCATGTCACTGCTTTGTAGCACATGGACAAGACATCACAAAGCGCCATAATGATATAGTGGATCACATAGTAAGGGAAACGTTGAATCATGTCCTATGCAAGGGGCGAAAGGGTGGTACCACCCACCACCCCGGGGTGGTGATACCATCCGGGATGGTGGCGGGTGATACCAACCGGGGTGGTGGTGGGTGGTACCCCTGGTCCCATGTCACTGCTTTGTAGCACATGGACAAGACATCACAAAGCGCCAAAATGACGTAGTGGATCACCTAGTCTTCCTGATCCCTCAAAACAAAGCTATGGAAGTCACTCGTAGATGGATGTTTTCGTTGTAATACACAAACTTTTTAAAAATTTTTGCATCGAAACTTTCATAAAATGAACATTATTCTATCTCTTTCAAATGGGCTGAAAAAATACGGATGATGAAAACAAATTTTTTTCGAAAAATTTTTTTTGACACCTAATCGATACTAGTTCCAATTATTACGATTGAACTGACTAAAACTTTCTCGATTAGGTGCTTCTGTGGTGCTGTATCAAATGTTCAGTAAATTTTCTGTTATTGGCGAATCGAATATAGTTCCCACTGATTATCTTCTTGGAATGTTGTCCTTTTTCGTGATTTCACTTGGCGGTGCTTTCATTGGCATCATTTTTGCTATGCTTGTTAGTATAGCGACCAAGTAAAGCTCTTGAATTTTCACACACAAGGTGATGATACTGAAATACAAAAATCTTAGATTCACCGATCGAGTGAAGATTCTCGCGCCTGTATTTATTTTTGTATTCCCATATCTCAGTTATTTAACAGCAGAAATGTTAGGTTTATCATCAATTTTAGCGTAGGTTTTCATTTTATTAATATAAGAAAATTAGAAGATTTTTCGCTCTCTACCTGTCTGTCCAGTGGGAAAAAAGTTGCCAAATTTTTGTTGATATTCGGAAAGTTCATGAAAAATGGAGCATTTTTTGTTTTTACGACACCCTCTAAATCGTTGTACAGGGTGCGTCACGAAACTGCAACACTTAATTTTTCAACTTAATTTATTCAACAAACAAATATATAACAACAAAAACAACACAGATTTATTCAAAATATCCTCCATTTGCATCGATGCAGACGTTTCGGAAAATCGTCTATAGCCTTGATAATTGTTTCTAACGTGATTTCTTTCCAGGCTTTCTTCAATGCTTTTTTCAACGATTCCAAGTTCGGGTGAGGCTTCGAACACGCTTTTTCCTTCAAAATATCCCAGATTTCACGTACTCCTTTGCCTTTTTCGTGCGCTCTAATTATAGCAGGTCTTAATTCCTTCATTTTTAGCTATAAAAACACAAATTTATATAAAAATAAATTGAAAAAAGTATAAAAAAACATAGAAAGATTAAGTGTTGCAGTTTCGTGACGCACCCTGTAGTTTTCGATATAGTCGAAATTTTTTTTGGCTACCACGAAACTTTTTATTGAATCAGGCAACGTGTACATTGAAAGAAACGTGGATCCTTATATAACTTTTTTGATGCATCCCTGCGTGGTCGTATTGGCGGGAAAATCAGTGATGAAAATTTCCCGCCAATACGACCACGCAGGGATGCATCAAAAAAGCTATATAAGGATCCACATTTCTTTTCAATGTACACGTTGCCTGATTCAATAAAAAGTTTCGTGGTAGCCAAAAAAATTTTTTGACTATAGTTGCGTTTGAAATTTTGAATTTGTGTACATGTTTTCGTTGTGTTACACAAACTTTTTTGGATCAACTGTCCTTTTAACCACTTCATTTTTATGCCTATAATTTTAGAATAGTTGCTTGTGGCATAATGATGAAAGAATATGTAAAAGGAAATATAACCCATGATGCATCAAGTTCGGTCAAATATTTTGTCAAAATGCTGGCCCAGGCCAGTGAAACAGCAATTTTCTTCTTTTTGGGGTATTTTTAGGAGGCTTGAAAAAAATTTCCAAACCATAGCTACTACACTGCCGGTCATAAAGATAGAGACACCCCTAATTTTGAGGGCTTCTGATCTCTAGAGAATTAACAAGAACGACCGGAAACGAAGAGATAGTGGTCGAAAAACACACAGTTTCACACAAAAGTTGGTGTCCCGGGGCCAAAACTTAAAAAAATTAGGCCCGAATCTCTCAAAACACCTATGATCAATCGTGGTGATGATTGATCTTCTCAATATTCAATACTATCTAGGTGACCTAGGTTCTATACACAAACGCTTTATTACATAAAATAAAACGACCCCGCTGGGATGGATTGCAAAATCTATAGTCGACTATAACTCGATGTTTTTACGTTTTAAATTGCACACAGCTCGAGCGTGCTGTTTTTACATCGAGCTATCGTCGACTTATATAGATTTTGCAATGCATCCCTGCGTGGTCGTATTGGCGGGAAAATATGATTACAATTGTACAACTACATTTGAAACTAATCCCGATTTTCCCGCCAANATCGTCGACTTATATAGATTTTGCAATGCATCCCTGCGTGGTCGTATTGGCAGGAAAATATGATTACAATTGTACAACTACATTTGAAACTAATCCCGATTTTCCCGCCAATACGACCACGCAGGGATGCATAAAAAACTATATAAGGATCCACGTTTCTTTTCAATGTACACGTTGCCTGATAAAAAGTTTCGTGGTAGCCAAAAAATTTCGAATATAACTCTAGAGCCCAGAACCCCTAAAAATTAGGGTGGTCTCTATTTTTATAACCAGCAGTTCATATGTTTTTCGGTACTTCAAAGGGTGGATAATATATTCCCTTTTGCATACTCTGCCTCTGTACTGAAAATTTAGCCTTTCAACCGTTTCGAGAAATCATCATTGGGATACTGCGTTTGTGATTGCAGCGTTGGTGGCTTGTTTAGTCTTTCGTATACTCGGTGAAATTCTTTTAAAGTGTTCACAATCAAACGATGAATTTTTTAGGTGTCATATGGCAGTGTGCATTATTGAACCGATTTCGAACCAAACAGTTTTCTCCCATTGATCAATTTGTTCTTTCTTATGGTGGCCTTCGAGGTGCCATAGCGTATGTGTTAAGGCTCCATGCTTTTAAAAAATATTTTGAGAGACATTAGGACTTTTTATTGTTAAGCGCAAGTAGGTCGCAAGAGCTATTGATCGCGAAAAATTACTGAAGCTATTGCCTAAAACTAACTATACGATTCTTCAGATGTAAATATTCTAGAGACTTCCACCGTTCGTACTGAGCGAAAGAGTCTGATAAAAAGCCGCAAACTTCTAGGCGCATCGGCTTTGTCGAGATCGGCCCCGATAAGCTCACTTTGACTTCGTCCTTCAGTGGTAGATAGTTGGTCACTGGATTAGCTTTGAATATCTCTTCTGCTTTTTTATAACGTGTCGCGCCTCATTTCTGTACTAACACAATCTTCTCAGTGACTCATACTTGGATAATACGCAAGTCTAACCAGCGACCAACTATCTACCACCGAAGAACGAAGTCAAAGTGAGCTTATCGGGGCCGACAAGCTTCAGGACGAACAAGCTATCAAACTAAGCGCTTAACATCAACTCGAGAAGATACCACCTGCCAGTGCCGCAATCCCACCTAAACCTTAACATGGTAACCATAGATGGTAACCATTAATGGGAGTGGATGAGCAATTCGATGATTACGCGAGGATTTTGGTCGACTTCTACCAAAAAAGATGGGTGCCCCTTCCAAATAAGAAGACATGGAGGTGGTTCCCTGGGCGATTCAGAAGAAGATGAGCAATGGGCGATGCTAAATGGAGTGGTGAAGGTTTCAGTAGATCCACACAACTCTATAGCATTCAGCACTTTTGATCGTTCAGCGCTTTTGAGACCTACCTGCGCTTAAAGGACAACCAATACGGTCGGAAAAAAAGTTGCCATTTTTGTATATACTCGGAAAGTTCATATCCAAAAGGTCGAAAATTTTGCCAAAATTGAAAATTTGTCTTATATATTTGGGTGAAAAAAATTGTTCAAAAAACTCCAGGGCATTTGTTAAAATTAAGGATTTGCCCCCCCCCCCGGTCAACTCGTCCCCTCTTCAGCCCTGGTTTTTTGAAAATCCGTTCTCTATTGCGAACTATAAAAAACCCTTGGCTTGAGGGAGCCTATTGTTTCTTAACATATTTTTAAAATAAAAAATATTTAGTTTTGGTCTTTCTGTATCAATGCCTTCTACTGTTTTAGCAAAACCTTTGTTTGTTACAACTACTATTGTTGTGATATACTTTACTGTTTTCTTACAGGTGTGTTTTTATCTCGTTTTAACTAAGAACCTGGAGACCGAGGTCGTTTGATGTTTCGAAACTTGTTTATGTTTTGAAGATTTCTCCGGAAGTATACAGCCAATCCTGATGTCGTTAGAAATCTGGATTTCGTAGCAGTCGAATGACACCAAAAGCATGCCATCACTCTTTGAGGAGTTATTGCATAATTAGTAAAAAAAATGTTAGTTTTTTCGACATTTTTTAATACTTTGTATCTCCGCAACCAGAAAGAGTGATGGCATGAATTTGGTGTCATTCGATTGTACGAAATCCAGCTTTCTAACGACATAACAACTATAGTCGAAATTTTTTTTAGCTACCACGAAACTTTTTATTGAATCAGGCAACGTGTACATTGAAAAGAAACGTGGATCCTTAGGGCCGCCACTAATTCGTTCGGAAATTTTTGACTTCACTAATTCCGTTCGGACACATCACTAATAGGCGTTCGGACGCGTTCAGAAACGTTCTGACGAGCGCCCGAACTTCTATTAGTGATGTTTCCGAAGGCTGCGGTCAAGCATGTTGAAAAAGTTGTTGAAAAGTTGTCGAAAAGTTGTTGAAAAATGTAACTTTTTTGTGCAAAAAAATTAAGCTCCAAGCGGGATTCGAACCCGCGACCCTTTTGTTTTTCGACAACTTTTCAACAACTTTTTCAACATGCTTGACCGCAGCCAACGCAATTAGTGAAGTTATTAGTGAACTAAAGTTCGTTTGGGAGCCGTCCGAACGTATTAGTGGCGGCCCTTATATAACTTTTTTGATGCATCCCTGCGTGGTCGTATTGGCGGGAAAATCAGTGATGAAAATTTTCCGCCAATATGACCACGCAGGGATGCTTCAAAAAAGCTATATAAGGGTCCACATTTATTTTCTTTTCAATGTACACGTTGCCTGATTCACTTTTTTGACTATATCAGGGTTAGCTTTAGTTTTTCTGGAGAAATCCTCAAAAATATTTTTCGAAATGTCACGTTTCGAAACATCAAACGACCTACAACGGTGGTATAAAAACCAAACGATCGAAGAGGGATTCCGTGAAATTAATTTTTTGGAAGACATAAAATTTTTTTTGAAAAGGTAGCATAAAAGTGGTGTCGATCGTCTTCTCTCATCGTGCCCTACACAACTTAGTTTTGGGTATAGTGAGTTGGAAATTTAACCGTCAAAAGTTAGACCGAACAAACATTACACATTTTATATAAGAAGATTTGTCGAATTTTTTGTTCTAGGGTATTACGATTCGTCCACTTTTGAATTGGCTAAAAGTCGAACGCTTTGATGGGCAAAAGGGGAATATGAGTGAGAATTTCTTTAGCCGGTGTATTGATTATACAATGGCAGGTCTTGAAGATATTGCAGGACAACGAGGAAGGCATTCGATTCGAGATAAGTATGATTTTTCTATAAGCTGCTAAAAATGAGAGATGTGTATCTTTTAGGGTTGACGGGAAAAAAATTTCGGGAAATTTACGAAATCAGGAATGAGCTTATAACTTGTTATGGTGAACTCGTATATTGGTGTTATTTGGACAAGGTTTTTCTGGTAAAAGAGTCTTAACTTTTCACCAATACATTATTTTTCGATTCGGTCTTTTGCAAAAATATGCAGAAAAACCTGATGAACTTCGAAAAACACCATTATACGCCGAGTTCACCATAACAAGTTATAAACCAAGCCCATTCTCGATTCGAAATTTCTCGAAATCGGAAAATTTTTTCCCATCAACCCTAGTAACTTTTATTTTCTAGGTACGAGCATTTGAATGCAAAAGTTCTTAAGCCAATCTTAATGAAGCGTTACAAAAGAAGGATTTTCGACGCGACTCAAATTGTTCGAGCATACACAAGGATAACATTAGAAGAAGCTATAGAAATTGCTAATAGACCCAGGTTAATAAATAGCCTTTTTTGAATCAATAGCCAAAAATCTGAAGTGGCCTTGTAATCTAGCCACTAGGGTTGACGGGAAAAATTTTTCCGATTTTTATTTTTTTTTAATCATTCCAAATTTCATCGAAAAACATGGCTTCAAACATCGGGAAAAGGGTTTTCGGGTGTGGAGAACGAGCATATTCAACAAAAAATTTTTTATCTTCATCGAATTCTCGAGCCCGATTTTATCCTCTCTGAAAAATCGGGAAATTTTTCCCATCAACCCTAATAGCCATCGTACACTCAAATTTCCGGGCTTCAAGTCAAATTTTAGATCATCATCTAAACTGACATCGGCCAGTTTTTGTTCCTCGTGTTCATCTGTTGAAACTTCTCTTGACAAAAGTGCAATCGAACTAAAGCAATATATAAATGGAAATCTTCAAAATCACGCTAATACAGTAATTTATTTACGCTCGAGCATTTTTGACAACCTTTTTTAGCAAAATATATCGAGTGAAAATATCGACACTCTATATCGATTGTTTAGCCAGCTTCTTGACAGGAAATTGAACGAAATTAGAGAAAATCCAACCGCAGTTGATGCAGCCATCTCCACTGAATCTGATATTGAAGATGATTATATCAGCATCATGAGAGCGGATGAACGCCAAAGAGCCACCAGCTCAAATGACATCAGAAATGTATGCTTTTTGACAACGTATTATATATAGGATGAGTCAAAAAACTGTACTTTTGCGTTTTTTGGTGAGAAATTTTCAAAAAATCACCTATAAGGGGTATTTTCATGCGATGTTTTAAAAAAATTTTCGCCAAAAAACACAAAAGTACGGTTTTTTTTTTGGCTCACCTTGTACTAAAAAATTCTGAATTTCAGAAATGCATGAGCACAGAGGCGACAGGAGCCTTTAAAACTTGGGGGGGGGGGGGAGTTTTTTATATAGAAATTTAAGTGAAAAATTGATTTAAGGGGAAAATGGTAGTGATTCTTCGAAATGTTACATTTTTCAAAACATGGAATGTGTTTTCTGAAATTCTACGAAACGTGTTACACTTATAGGTGACTATTATTGGACTCGGATTAAGTAATTTTTTTATTATCGTGTGTAACAAGTTGTTTGGGCAATTTTCGAGAAAAGTCAAAGTGTTGAACAAGTTTCAAGGATGTTACATCTTTTAAACTTGTTCAACATTTTGATTTTTCTCGAAAATTTCCCAAACAAACTTGTTACGCACGATAGCTAAAAAAAGTTACTTAATCCGATGCCAATAATAGTAACCCATAAGTGTAAAAAGTTTCGTAGAATTTCAAAAAACATGTTCCATGTTTTGAAAAATGTAACAGATTTCGAAGCATCACTAGAAAATGGTATAAAAACGCTATATATTAGGTAAAAATCATTNAGCTAAAAAAAGTTACTTAATCCGATGCCAATAATAGTAACCCATAAGTGTAAAAAGTTTCGTAGAATTTCAAAAAACATGTTTTGAAAAATGTAACAGATTTCGAAGCATCACTAGAAAATGGTATAAAAACGCTATATATTAGGTAAAAATCATTGATTGATATTTATTTAGAGTCGAGCTCGACTGGATAGCATAACGACGACAATTGGCTTCCCGCTTCAAAATGGCGCTCGACCAAGATTGCATCTATCGCATCCAAACTTGGGCAGCCAAAATAACACAAGAAAATAAACTCGATTCTAATTGTACAGGGTGTCTCCCAAGCACAACCTAGCAGATAAGAAAATTCGATATCTCAACATCCTTTATCGTTATTGAGATATCAAATTTTCGGAGCAAGTTCCCCTGGTTGCCGCCACTTAACGTTGACTAAATTCGGCAAAAAAATTTTTTCCTGAAATTACCCGTTTAGGGGTAATTTTATATGAAAAATCGTGCGCAATCTGAAAATCGAAGAAAATTCGATTTTCTCGAATGAATAAATATCCCCCATGGATCCTTGCTTGGTCGTTTTTGGCAGGAAAATTAACAGGATTTGCCCGCCATACGACGCAGGGATGCCTGTAAAAAACTATAAGTGATGGTTTGCTTATCCCAACGGCCCTCAACAAATCACATGCCCAACTTTAAAAATTAATTTCCAACATCTTTTCTAAGCTTTTAAGCAAAAATAAAAACGCCAAAATTTTCTACTTCTCGAGAAAATCGAATTTTCACCATTTTTCTGCGGTTTTCAGATTGCGAGTGCGCACGATTTTTCATATAAAATTACCCCTAAATGGGTAATTTCCGGAAGAAAATAAAATTTTTTTGCAGAGCTTAGTCAATGTAAGGTGGCGGCAACCAGGCAAACTTGCTTCAAATTTTCTTATCTGCTAGTTTGTGCTGGAACGCCCTGTAAATTAATGATCTCACAAATTTACTGGTGCATTGTTTATCATTTTTGTTTCTAGTCTATATAGATGGATTATTTATATACGAATCGTTTTAATTTGCTATGCAATCTCATGTTTTCAAAACATTATATTTTATTCTATAAAAATGCATTTCAACGTATAAGAAACAACATTGTCAAAATTTAAAAAAATAAAACAAGTGCTAATGTCAAAATTCGATCACAACGTACAAGAAACATTATCACAAAATGAAAAAAAATAAAACAAGTGCTAATGCCAAAATTCGATCATTCAAACTTGAAGTCCAACCCGGAGCCGGCCATCTTTTCTGCGTAAATCTCGTCAAAGGCAGCACTTTGAGCTAATGTGAAATAGTTCTTCCAATCGCCGACTTGACCTTTGCGCATAAACTTCGAAATCTTCTGATTGAAGAGCCAAATTGCGTCTCGGTTAGCCATCTTGTTGTCTTTCATCGTTTCGAACGTACAGTGCTTCACCACACGTTGTCTCTGTTCATCAGATAGCTAAAAATGGTAATCATCCCATTGATAAAAAACAAAAATTACCTCAATTTCAACAAAATTTGCAATCTTTGAAATTTCAGTCTCGAGATTTTCCTTCATGTCTTCATACTTGCAAAACATTACGTTTTTGTTATTCTGCGCAAATTGCCAATAACCGAGCACATGTTCGAACCAAGAGCCACAATAAACTTAAAGTCACTTTTTAATAGTTTTTTGTTAAGCCGAAAATTTTTTTCAAATGTTTTAAAAACTAGTCAGAGTTATTCAGAATCATGGTTTACATCGAAAAAAGGTATGATCATTTTTAGCGTCACGAAAATTGGACCACTCTGTGTATAACCAAAAGATTATGAAAAAAACTTACGACTTCCGCTCAAATAAAGCGGAAAGAATTCATTCCAATCCAAATTCTTTTGCAAGCCCAAGAAACGTGCCATGCGATGAAAATGGAAAAAGCTAACGGCATTGTCTTTTGGATTGCGCGATACATACAGTACTTTGCATTTCCCTTCGAGCACTGATTTCGGCAATAGCTCCACTGGCAAGTGTGTGAAACAAAGTCTAAAAATACAATAAGATTTGTGTTAACCCTCCTACTGAAGCAGGTTCACGTTTTTCTCAAGCTAAACGTTAACGAGGTGTGATGTGTATCCTCAAAAGTCGTATAGTATCATTTTTGCAAATCTATACACTCTTTTTCTTAGGTATTAGCGCTGTTTCGAAGCGCGCTCTAACTTATTTAGACTAACTTCGACACCTCGAAAGAGTTTCTCAAATCCTACCTGAAGCGAGTTCCGGCTAACAACTGATTCGGCTCTTTCTTTTTCTCTTTCAAATCAGTTCCAGTTAATCGACTCCACCAGTGGAAAACGCGAACCCACCAGTAATCGTTCTCGAGCTCAAGCCATGGCACACGAACATCTTGACGAACATGTTTGACTTCTTCTGTATTGCCGTTGTAAGCAAGCGCAGATGCCAATTCAGATATCCACGTTGTACCTTAAATAAGATTTAAATAAAATCTAAGACATTTTCATAAACAAATCTCATTAGAGTGGGCCCTGAATTGGCCGAATGCTTTTCTAAAATTTATTTATTTTTATATTGAAGAAACTGAATTAGTGGGAAATGATGAGATTAAAGGCTAATAACTTTTCCTAACAAGATATAGGAATCAAAGTTACAAAAAACCCAAATCAAAGGCAATTTTGGGGTGGGAGTATCATTCTAATAGGTTTTAAAACAGATTGTCTGAAGGTTTTTAAATAGGCCCTAAGGACTAGGAACCAAGTGAAAAATTGATTTTTTTAATGAAGCAACCTTTAAGGCAGATTTCAGAAAATTTTTCGCAAGTTTAAAAAAAACTCTCTGGGGGTAATTTTATGTGAGAAATTGATTGCTCGCATTCCTGAAGTTTGAAAATGCTTTTCTGACCATGATTCAGCGAAAATATTGATTTTTTAACTAAGTGTTTTCTTATTGTTAAAAACAAATATTTTCCCTGAATCATGATCAAGAAAGCATTTTCAAGCATGCTCAATTTTCGCATAAAATTACCCATCGTCTTTTTTAATTTGCAAAAAATTTTTTTGGTTGTAAAGATTACTCCCCCACCCAAGTAACCTATATCAAAATAATTATTGATATGGGCGTATTACAATCCCGTCAAAATTATCGCTCAAAAATTTTTCTTCGTAGAAACACTGCTCCACATAATTATAACAGCACCCTAAATTTTTTCCTTCCTATGGGACTGTTGAAAAGCAATCATGATTCGAGACTCCCTATCAGTGCAAAGAAAGAAAATTATAATTTACTCGGTGCATGGGTCATTCACAGCTTGAAAAGTGATACCTGATTTTGGATACGAAGCAATAACAACATCTTGCGGTCCAAATTCGAGATCGCGAATATCGATAACACGTTTAGGAGACATGATTACGCCTGGCCAAACATAGTCAGCAATAATGTGAGCGTACGGAAGTCGGAAAAAGTATTGTTCTTGAATTTGTGGCAGTTTTTCCATCAATTCCATACTCATTTTGAAAGCAGAATTACTTAAAAGATGTTACTTCTAAAAATTAACAAAAAATAAAAACGTTCCAATTGAATATCATTATTTCAAAAGTTGAATCAAATGATTAAAATTAGATTAAGTGACGTATTCATAGGGGAATTGTTTTTAATTTTTCGAAGTTTTAGTAAAAGTGATATTCAGAAAAGGGAACTTATGCACTTCGGCCCCCCCCCAAATTTTTGGGAGGGGGGGCCGAAGTGCACAAGTTCCCAGAAAAGTTGTGCAAAAAAATTTTTTCTCTATCAGATAGAATCAAAATCTAGCCGAAATTTTCTCAGAATATACAACAGCAAAATATATTCGGTTAGATTATGGCAGATTCTCTTTTGGGCAAAAACATAAAAGGGATCATTAGGAAAAAATTTACATTTTTTCGATTTAGAGAGGGTTGGGGGCACCGCGCTCACACATGTGTTTAGACCTACGCAAATTATAAAGATCAATGAAATTTTGACCCTATAAACTTTCATAGATGGCTCTGAATCACGGTCAGGGAAGTGTATTCGCGCTTCGGGAATGCTTACAATCGATTCCCCGCTTAAAATTACCCCTAGAAAGTCATTTTTATACATGGCGCACCAAAGTGTGCAAAAAGTTGAGACAAACTTCAAAAACCTATCTACTTTTTTCCATTTTTCGAGATCTTGGGCTTAAAACGTTCCTGGAAACCTATAAAGTTAAGAAGCAATTTTCCGTTTTCTGATCAAAACGTAGAAAATTTGTGATATATATTGGAAAAAAGACCCGTTTTTTGACACTTTAAGTATAATAATTTTTTAGAATATATAAAAAATCGCTCCTTAACTTTATTCTACAGGTTTCCAGGAACGTTTTAAGCCCAAGATCTCGGAAAATGGATGGTTCCTGTAAAAGTAGATAGATTTTAAAATTTGTCTCAACTTTTTGCACACTGGGTGCATCGTGTAGAAGAAAATTTTCTGATCTAATTTATGTAAAAATCACAAAAGGGTTGTAGAAGAGACGCTTGCGAATTGTTCTGGCAATAGGGACGAATGCACTGCACACTTGTTTGAGGAACGAGCGCACAGTTTTTTGTTTTTGAAATAATTCAAAATTGACGTAGCGAATTCCGATGATTTTGGTGTCATTTTAAAGCTGGCAATCGTAGCAATCCAATGACGCCAAGATCATGGCATATCTCTTTATCGTTGCTGAGATATTTGATAAAATGTGAAAAATGCCATTTTTTAGAATTTTTGTCCGAAAATCGACATTTTATCAAATATCTCAGCAACGATAAAGAGATATGCCATGATCTTGGTGTCGTTGGATTGCTACGATTGCCAGCTTTAAAATGACACCAAAATCATCGGAATTCGCCACCTCAATTTTGAATTATTTCAAAAACAAAAAACTGTGCGCTCGTTCCTCAAAAAAGTGTGCGGTGCATTCGTTACTATTGCCATTGTTCTAGACAGCGAAACAATGGCATAGCTTGCTTTGCCACGATGCATTTGCCACGAACGCATTTGCCACGACGTATTTGTCATGACGCATTTGCCACGAAAGTCCATTTTTTTCAAAAACGACCAAAAATATTTTTTTTCGTGTCAAAAATATTTTTTTCACGTAGATGGTCCCTCTGTTTCGAATAAATTTCTTTTTGAAAAAATTTTTCTGACCCCTACAAAATTTTTTTTAAATTGACTTCGAGTAAATCTCGCGTTATGATAATATCATAATTTGTAATCGCATTTCGATTTTTAAAACATTTTGTAGGGGGTCAGGGAAATTTTTTCAAAAAGAAATTTATTCCAAACAGGGGGCTACCTACATGAAAAAAATTTTTTGACGCGGAAAAAAATATTTTTTGATCGTTTTTGAAAAAAATGGACTTTCGTGACAAATGCGTCGTGGCAAATGCGTTCGTGGCAAATGCGTCGTGACGAATGCGTCATGGCAAATGCGTTCGTGACAAATACGTCGTGACAAAACGGTCCTGTCGTGGCAAAGCAAGCTATGCCGAAACAATTGTATCGAACGCAAAAAGTTGCATCTCAACAAAAAAAAAAAAACAATTAGCACGTGTCGACACTATTTGCATTTGTGGCGACCCTTAAAAAAAGATTTTGAATCAGAGTTTTCGTTTCAATAATCCAACATTTTCAAATTTGATCATTTTTTCCGATGTTCACTCACGGTGTGCCGCTTGGCTTTACCAGCGGAACTGACGGGTAGCGGGTAGAAAACACCATTTTTTTTAAATTTTCTTCTGAAACTCAACGTATTGACCTGCATTTTGACCTCAAATGTTTTTCTGTTATTAAAATTTTGAAGTTTGAGGCATGTAAAAATATAAATTTTTGCAAATACTTATTAGATTGTTCAAGTGATGGCCGCTCAAAAAATGCCTCTAATTTCGTCATTTTTCTGCCGTTTTCGATGAAATTTTTTTAGCATTAGAGAACTGATCATGGGGAATCCGAATATGAGGTTCTTTTTGCCTGAAAATCAATTTTTCATATCGAAAATGAGTTTTTTTTTAAACAACACCATTTTTTAGCAATATATTCGTTCAAACTCGATTTTTTTCTCAAAGACAG
>OZJO01003920.1:0-38192 GCA_900406225.1 Acrobeloides nanus | reverse complement strand
ATTTCTTCATCAAGTTCTAGTCAAATTACAAGCAAACTTCCCTGTCTATGTGTCTAAAAAATGCATCTTCAACAAAAGTCAGAACACATATTTGCGGGAGCATTTCAATAACTCTAAGTCGAACACGTCAGACTTTAGATAGCCATGTTATCCCAAAAGCTATGATGATATATTTCTGCAAAATCATTTATTTTTATTTGACGCAAAATGAGTTCAGCATAAATTTATGCATATATCAAGAGCAATTATACAAATTTTCACTTATAGTTTTTATAATCATCTTTAAAAAAATACCAAAGACCTTGGTACTAGATTATAAACAAAAAATGATTGAATCATAGAAAAATGACTGAAGCAAAATAAATGTCTATGGTTTATGGTATCAATAAGCGATAATTATTTAACACCCACAACTATCATGAGAATACAAGAGAACACGAGTATCTCGTGATATGAAGGTGTCTTCAAAATGTCAAAAACAAGGCAACACGCAATATGAAACGACTTTAAAGGACCAGTCCAGTCGGAAAAAGTTGCCATTTTGGTTGATATTCGGTAAGTTCATAAAAAATGGAGCATTTTTTGTTTTTAAGGTAAATTCGGAATCGTTGTCGTTCTCGACGATAATTGCGTATGAAGTTGGTGATTTAAAATTTTGTGTTTACAACGAAAACATGTACCTGATAGTTTTTTTCTCTGAGTCAATAAAATCTGTATATTGAGAAGAAAATAATTCAAAATCCTTGAACATTTGAAAAAATAAATACAGTATTTTTTATAACTCATCGAGACAAATAAAATGGCACCAAAATTATACAGTTTGAAAATTGTTTTGAGTTATTGAAACGAAAATTTTCAAATGTTTTCGTTTCAATAACCCAAAAAAATTTTCAAAATGGATAATTTTAGTGCCATTTTATTCGTCTCGATGAGTTATAAAAATGCTTATTTATTGTTTTCTAAATGTTCAAGGATTTTAAATTATTTTCTTCTCAATATACAGAAAAACTATCAGGTACATGTTTTCGTTGTAATACACAAAATTTCAAATCGCCAAATTCAAACGCAATTATCTCGAAAAAGACAACGATTCAAAATTTACCGTAAAAACAAAAAAATGCTCCATTTTTAATGAACTTTCCGAATATCAACAAAATGGCAAATCGCATTTTTGCGACTTTTCGCTTCAATATACAATACGCCTTCCCTAAGTCAGGGAAGCGTTTTTTCGCTTTGAAAATGTCAAATTCGGATTTCCCGCATGTTTTTTACCCCCTAGAGGGGTCATTCCCAGAAAAATTTTCACGTGGGTGGCCCCCTGTTGTATAATAGCTCCCAACTTTTTTCCGACCGGACAGGTCCTTTAATGAAACTGACATGAAATTTTATGTGCCACGAGGCTTGATATAAGAACTAGGTTAGAAACTAATCACGAACATATATTATGAATAAATCATAATTTAAAGAATTCGGAAAATGTTCTTTAAAAATTAGCCTACAAAAGATGATGCTAAAAAAATACAAATGAACTTTAATTCTTAGGAAAGAAAAGTGGAAAAAAGGTCTTGTTAAATTAGCTTCAATTTATTCGTTTTCTTTTTTCTTGTGTACTATAGTTTTGTCATAAATTAGCGTCACATGTTCACACACCACATAATGGGCAAAGGGGTAGGACAAAATTTCTGACTACGTTATGTTTGGTTTATTGTGATTGGTTAAAAAATTTTTGACCGATATTTTATGAACGATATTTGTTGAACGTTCATCCATAAATTTATAGCAAAAATCGCTTTTTTAAAGTTTTACCCCCTCCCCCCAAGTCATTCATCCATCCGGCTGGGGTCGTTTCCCCCACTATACATGTATGCCCCCCATAAAGTTTCGTGTGGGGAGGGGTTTGATTAATTTTCGGCTACTACGACGTTAGGGGGTAGGCGTTCAACCCCTTGCCCATGTGTGCAAAATTGATTGAAAATGCAATGTTGAATGATTCAATAAAATGTAAACATTGAAACGAAAAGTATAACATTACAAAATTTCAATGGAAAAATATTTTTTTAGAATTATGATAGAATTATCATAATTTATAATCGCTTCAATTGAGCGTTTTCCGATTATGGTTATATTATCATAATTTTAAACTGCAATAAAGCACTTCTAGGTTATGATAAAACTATCATAACTTGTAATTTCTTAAATAAGCAATTTAAATAAGCTTTATCAAATTATGATAAAGCTACTATAACTTTTAATCGCTTAATTTAAGCAATTTATGATTATGATAGGATCATCATAACTTGTAATCACTTCAAATAAGCTCTTTCAAATTATGATAGAGTTATCATATTTTGTAATTGTTTAAAATATGCAATTGCACAATAATATAACACCTCAACTAAAAACTGAAATACAAACAAATGGATGGTATATAACAGTATAATGTTCATACATTACATTGAAACAACAAGTAATCTTTAAAAATGGAGAGGGGAGAAAAAAATTTTTTTGAAAAATTTTTTACCTATATCTAGAGGCCATCACGTGAAAATTTTTGTTCGAAATTTCTTACTACAGGGTGTGTCAGCAAAACGTAATCACTTTTTCCGATCAACAATTTGACGCATTTTTACTTTTTAATTGTGTTTTTAGTTGAAAAAATGAAAGAGCTACGTCCAGCAATTTTAAGAATGGTACCCCCTGTAAAAAATTAACCGTAGGGGATGGACCCATGATCGACCCCTCATTTTGCTCCTCTCACCACCTTCTACATTGTGGTATAGGTTGATAACGATTTGGAGTTCACCATAAAAAAATCGCTTGTAACACAAGCGATTTATATATAAGGATATGTGTCAAATGCAACTTTCGTGAAGCTGAGTCTAATGGTGCAATCGGTTATTGAAATTCGTTTCCGGTCAACAATTACCCATTTTTGACCGCAGTGTGTTATGCAGATAATAAGATTTTTGTGTTAATAACAATTTATTGTTACATAACATCACATATAATACAAAAAAATTTTATTACACCGGCTCTAATGGTGCACAATTGGCTCCGGCCTGCGCCAATTGTACACTAAATGGTACCAATAAGAATTGGGGTGTTAAGACTGACATAGTGTGCCTTCGTGAATCCTTTCTGTCTGCCTGTTGATTCCCGCTTCGGTCAAATTTGTTCGACAAGGTTCTTGATAATGCGCCAACTCCTAAAGCTTCAATAATGTTGCTGGGAGTTCCGTTGTCGACCTTATACGATGATGCACCTTCAGTTGCTTCGTCTGAAGAGGGAGATTCTACCTCCCAGTGAATTTCTGGCACGATCATCTCGACTTCTCCTGTGAAGCATTCTTCTTCGTTGTAGCTAGTGAGTTCGAGTTCAACACCGGCGACTTCGGCGCAGCCGGCTGCGGCGTTGAAAATGTGGTGGATAGTTGGGTTTTCGACAGTTTGCGAGCCATAGAGATAGAGTTTCTTTTCAATGGCACTCGAAGAGTCTCGTTTTCTAAAAATAAATGTTTGAAAGAAAATTGAAGTCATGGGGAGAGCTTGAAAGGGCATAAGAAGAGCTCGAAAAGTCAATTGTTTGTATAGATTCCCTGGGGCAAGGATACTTTGGGTTCTGTGTAGTGTTCGATCCCGGGTTCGGGATCGACCTCTTGGCCAGGACGGGATTTTTCGGGATGCACTATGACGAGATTTTCGAGATCCGAGACGGGATCGAATCTCGAGATTTTCGGGACGGGATTATGATTTTTCAATAAAAATGACCAAATTTTCCATTTTTTTCACCAAAAATGTCCATATTTTGCCATTTTTTCAACCAAAATAGCAAATTTTGAAACAAGAAATACAATTTTTAACAAGATTTTCTCACAAAAATTTTATTTTGGTCAACATTTTCGACTTTTTTTGCTCATTTTTCGGATATTTTTTGACAAATTTAGAGGTGTAAATTTATCCCGACTCGGGACGGGAAGGTCATGGGATCGAATTTCATTCAAATTTTTCGGAACGGGATTCCAAAAATCCCGGGATTTTCGGAACCGGATCGAGCACTAGTTCTGGGTCTATGTCCAAAGCTCATTTTTACATAGCTTTAGCCAAATACTACTGGATATTATTAGGTCACGAAGTCGCTAGGATGGTTCAAGACTTGTTTCACTTCATCCTCATCAACTTAAAATTTTTATTGTTGAGAATTTTTACCTTATAATAACAGCCGCTTGTTTCTTCAACAACGATGTAGCTTTCTTATTCCTCGTAAACATCGAACAAAAAGCCTGTCGAAAATTCTTTGCATTCATTACATAGACAATCGGATTCAAGGCACAGTTCATGTAGGGCAGCAAATGGATCATATTCAACACAATTCTCTCTCCGGATGATACGATTTGGATTCGAAATATGGCACTTATTAGATTGAAGAACCAAAATGGACACCTAAAAATTTATAGCAAGTTATAAAAAAAGTGGTGAAGAAGAACGAACCAGCATATTGTATGAAAAAGGATTGTCCATAGGACAAATGCGGTCACTCGTTGATATGATTTGCGGCTTTGTCGATTATTGTTGGATCGGAGACGTTTTATGCCTTTTAGGCCTTCTTTCAGCTTTTTGTAGACATGGAAATAGGTGAAGACGATTAGACAAGAGGGAGCACCAAATAGAAAGAATGAAGTGAAACTTATGTACCTAAAAGGGGTAGTGATGAATTCGTTTTTTTAGGATGATGTGGCGGGATCAATAACATAGTGCCGTAATTTTGGTCCAAATTTGGGGCAAGGACGTGTACTTTAGCGCAACGACACTTGCGCACCCGACTGTTGAGCACCCGATTTTTGCGCCCCGACGTTTGTGCACCCACCATATACGCGCTAATAATTGTGCCCCGACATTTGCGCCCCAACTTTTGCGCACTCGACTTGTACGCCCTTTTCCGTTTTTAAAATTTTCGACTGTTTTTGAAAGATATTTTACAAGTCGTGTGAGCAAATGTCGGGGCGCAAATGTCGTTGCGCAATTATAGAGCGCAAATGTCGGGGCGCAATTATTAGCGCGTATATGTCGGGCGCAATTATTAGTGCTCATATGTCGGAGCGCAACTATGAAAGTGCAAATGTCAGGTGCGCATATGTGAGGGCGCAAAAGTCCCCCCACTTATAGAACCAGTAACGTAGCCAGAAACTTTTTTATCCCCTTATAAAAAAAACAATCTTCGAAGGTTGGTCGATTTGGGAGGGGTCGAAAGCGAAGGGTGAATATGCATGAATCTAGGGGGCACCCCTTTCAGATTGTCGAATTTTTATCAAAAATTATACCACGTAGGTGAAGTGATTGTAGGCCATTTGACCACGCATAGTTTCCTATTAGGTGGCAGATGAACTATCCCAGAATATATGTACAAAGGTAGAGACGTTAATATTGCAATAAAAACTGCCAATACACTAGCACATATGGCAACTCTATAGTTTCTATAGCGTCGGCATTTTGTGGAAAGGCACATAACGATATACCGGTCTATAGATAGAAGTACCACAAATAAGACACTTGAATATTTGCCTAAAAATTTAAGGTCTACATCGAAGGTTTTGAGTTTTGAAGGGAGAATGGAATAGAAAATCTAGAATTGTGATTTTGACTGATCAAAAATTTTTTTGCTCAAATTCTCGGTCAAAATCTTTTTCCTGTAAAATTCGGTAAAAATGGTAAATTTTGGTAATAAAATGGTAAATTTGGTCAAAATTTATATGAATAAAAAATTGCACTTTTGTGATTTTTACAGTTTGCTTCAGCCAGCCAAGAGATTGACGTCAGAGTACTGAACTCGGATGAAACACGGATTGGTCATCACTAGCAAACATGCAAAATCTTTTTGACTCAAATGGGAACCGAACTCGAAACGTTAGAGGTCTATGCAAAGCTAAGCAAGCGCCTTGGGCCAATTGTCTATCGAGTCGTTCAAGTATTTCTATTTTAATTTTAATCCTGTTTTACAGCATTTTCTAACTTTGTTTTTGTTAAATATTTAAAAACATTTTTAGCTTAATTTTCTAAATATTTTTTCCCCAGCTCAATGAAATGCTTAAAAACATATTTTAAAGCCCTGAAAAATATTTTGCTCGCATAAAATTCGCCAATTTTACTCATTGTTTAAATTATCATTTGGGAAAGCCCGTTGGAAAATACCCAAAAAATTGCGTGAAATGACCCTTGGGAAATAGCATCATATGGAAATGTCAAAGCCTCATCAAATTTTTTGTTTGTGTTATGGTTTGAAGACGAAATGTGTGGTTTCTGTTGAATTGTTATGTTCCTAATTTTCAATTGTCTTTCTAGCATATAAAAAATTGTGTTGTTGCCTTACCTGTACTCTCCATACTGTGATAAATAGTACACAAAAACGAGCCGAACGGCCAAGATTTTTCATTTAACTGAGTGGCTACGACAAATGTCAAATTGCTTAAATAAATGAAATTTGAAATGCATAGGCAAGCCAGATAGACATTAGTAATTGAGCGAATAACAGGTCTCGAGATAATTACATAGATAACCAGCAAATTTATTGTTCCTATCAAAACTAATAATAATTGCACTGACGTCACCACTAGTTTGATGGGATGGTGCACCATCGAGGTGGTGCTGGGTGAAACAGTGGGTATCATTGGAGTTGTAGGGATAGGTTCTGGGTCAGAAATATTGTGCAGAAATTCATCGCTCGAAGTAGATGAACTAATAGAAGTAGATTGTATAGCAGTGTTTATCATATGTATTATTTCTGTGGCTACAATGGTCATTTTAGGACCTATAAATAAGAAAATATGAATTTTGAGATGCCTAAGAATCATAGTTGTATAAGGGGAAAGTTAAAATGTTTCCTTGGGTGGCAGGTTAGTCCCGAGGACAAGCTAGTCGCGTGAACAAGTTAGTTCAGGAGTGACAGTTAGTCCAATATTACAAGTTAGTCCTAGCTTGACAAGTTAGTTCCAAGGATGACAAGTTAGTTCTGCTAAGTACGGGTATAGTCAAAACAGCTATGGCGGTGGCTAGAATTAGACATAATTTACTACCTTATCATTTTATTACTATCTTGACACCAGCCTAAGATGACAAGGTAGTAAATTATGCCTATCCCCAGTCACCGCCATAACTGTTTTGACTTTCTCCGTACATAGCGGAACTAACTTGTCATCCTTGGGACTAACTTGTCACTCTGGGGCTAACTTAATTTTGTTGAGACTAACTTGTCTCCAAACCATCCTCAGGGGTATTCCTGTACAACTATGCCCTGATTTTAACACTCTCGTAAAAACAAAGTAATAGAAAAGTGCGAATGAAAATCACGACTCGTCATAAAGTTCTTACCACTCCAATCATTATTTTCTCAAGTCCAAAAAACACGTGAAAAAAGTCTTTTGAATGGAATTGAGATTAAGCAATTATCGTCTCAAACTTTTCAGCTTTTTCATAGAACAGCTTGGGAGAGAAAGTGGAAGAAACAATGACGAAAACTTTTCAACGCCTACAATCATGAAAGTTTAACAATAACAATTTAAAAAATATCATATTTCCCAGAATGGGTTATTGTAATAGCAATTTAGTTAACATGCAAATTAGTCAATAATTTGTTGCCCTATTTTTTCGAATAGAAAACCACTCAAGTTGTTTTGAAGTCAAAAATGGCGCAAATGCAAACGAGATTGAGAGTCTAGTATCTAAGAATCATTTCCAATTTTCTAATAGCTAAAAATGTCTAGGAATAATCTTGAGTGTCTCACATGATAAAGATTTTCGTCTGACTCAAGATCTAACTATTTTTAATCTTCTTTGGCCTTTAATCGTGGAATAAATACAAGATTAAATGTCAGCCGAAGCCGTATAAGAGATACCAAAAGGGTGTTAAAAATGCAAGCTGATGTTTTCTACATGGATTGTTATTGTTAAAACAAACTTTTCGAGAAAACCGAGCTTTGGATGTCACAAAAACTTTGTAAGGATACTTATTTTGATAATGAATTTGATCGAAAGATTCGTTCAAAATCTCTTTTATCAAAGTTGTAGAGCTTGATTTCTTCTACAATTTTCTTAAAGGTTACTTTTAATGAAAATCGATAGAAAAGCGAGAAAATCACATGAAAAAGTAATAACCCTTAGAAAATTTTGTGACACGTTTTGTGACATCAAGCTCTATTTTCTTAAGTGTTTTAAGACTCGTGTTATACTCAGTTTGATTCGATTCTCATGAGGGTAAAAATTTTTCTAAATTTTTTTAAATTTTGATTTTTTAAATTAAATTTTTTGCTCAATTGTAAAAGAAATTTTTTGAAAATCAAAAGTTTTGCCCTAGAGTGATCGAACCTGTGGGCCCAACGTTGCTTAACTTGCCAAATCGGATTGAGGCTTCCTTATTCATTAGACTATGGAGTGCCCACTTTTTTGTACGACGCTCGGGAAACGGAGTATAAAATTTGTTTAAAATTGACTAGATAGCGCAGTGGTAAGACTTTGCGAGACTACTGGCAAAATTTTACCACCCTTATACACGTGTACCAGTGGCGTAGCTACTGGAGGGTAGTGTTGGGCCAAAATCACCCTTCGAGATTTCGAACAATAAAGAGCTTCGAAATACGAAATCAAAATATTTCGAAAATCTCATCATTTTTGTCTCGAGATCCCCTTCAATTTCTTCTATAACTCTTGAATATTTTACCCCTTGAATAACTTACTAATACGACTCAAATTTATCCAGCACTCAAGAACTATTTACTAATATGAAATGGATAAATGATTTTATACAAATCAAAAAATTTCCTTTATATACAAAAATTTGCATATCTTATGAGATTAATGGGGAAAAATAAATAAGTGTTTAAAATTTCATATCCGAAGTAAAGAAAAAACCTAAACAGAATAAAAAAGCTATTAAATTTAATGACTCGGATTAGATGGACAAGTTTTAAGAGTCACTTTCTTGAGATGTCGAAAAAGTCATATGCGATAAGTTTTGAAGAGTTGAGTCAGATCTTGAGTAATATTATTTATTATATTTGATTAGTAGTTGGAACAGCCCCCTAGTCTTCTAGATTATGAAGAATCATCGTTTTATCTCAAAAGATTTTTTATATAAAAAAAATTCGTGTGGTTAGACAACAATTTGTAGGATGATAATTCAAGCTGAGATAAGTCGATTAAATTTACTTTTATTTAAAACACCTTTTTTTAAAAACAGAGCTTTATGTCACAAAATTTTTTAAGGATTATTACTTTTTCGTGCGATTTTCTTGTTTTTCTATCGATTTTCACTAAAAGTAACCTTTAAGAAAATTGTAGAAGAAATCAAGCTCTACAACTTTGGTAAAAGAGATTTTGAACGAATCTTTCTAGAAATTGATCAAATTCATTATCAAAATAAGTATTCTTACAAAATTTTTGTGACACCCAAAGCTCGGTTTTCTCGAAAAGTTTGTTTTAAACATCAATTAAAATGCGTATGGCCGTGGCGGCGGCAGTGGTCGAAGTAGGGCCCTGATAAGCGGACTTGGGCCCGTTGGACCCGGCCCGGATCATCCGGGCCCGAGCTTTGGTCCGTGAGGCCCGGATGACGGGCCGGGCTTGGACCCGTTTCGACCTCTGGGCGACGCTAATAATCACAAGGCAAAAACTACATAAATGTTACACAAAAATATTAGAGAGCTTCAGCATAAATAAAAATTTTAAAAATACGGAAATAAAAGAAAACAAACGGTTGTTATATATATTTTTTTTTAATGTACAGCAAAAAAATGATCGAATTAGAGAATTAGCTATGACAATATTGTTAGGTAAATTATGAATTTTTATTTGGAATGAATTTAAAGTTGGAGCTGTGCGGACTTCGGGTGATAGGCTATTCCAAAATTTGGGACAGTCTTTAGTCTTAAAATTTAGTCTAAAAATATCATGTACATTGGTCTAATTGTGTTCGTAACTCAAAAATGTGGAGCTAAATTAACTTTGAATGCAAATCAAATTTCAAGATTGAAAAGAACAGATTGAGACAAAGAAAGCAAAAAATTACACAAGATCAAAATTAAATTTTATGGTAGAATGTTTTTGAACAAAAATCACGCTAATCTCCTTACTTGAAGACTTCAATTTTGGCTTCAAAAAATTCCTCTAAAAGGCAACATGACATATTGCATATTAGAAGAAACGTCAGAACTAATTTCTAATTTACCTTCATCAACGTGGAGAATTGTTGTTCGAAAACGACAAGCTCATTATTTAGTGATGCAATAGAGATGGCTTTAGATTCAATCAAATTAGTGATGTTAAAAAAGCAAAATAAAAAATTGCTTCAGAGATTATGCAAAAGATCATTAGCACAATACAAATATAAAATCCGTTTCCACCGCCAATGGGAAAAAAGACCAGAGGCGATGGCCAAGTGGTTCAAGACGCCGCCCGTCAGACCTGGGAAGTTAGGCAACATTGGGCTCGCAGGTTCGATCCCATTAGGGCAAAATTTTGATTTTCAAAAAAATTTCTTTTACAAACAATGGAGCAAAAATTTTTTTTGTTTGTAAAAGAAATTTCAGCGTGTTTTCCGCATAAAATTACCCCTAATAGAATCATTTTTAAGAAAATTTCGAAAAATAAAATTTCTCGATTTTAGACTACGTTCAATGGGGTATAAGAGCCGAAGTAGCTCCAAATGTTGTAACAGAACTTTGTAAACACGCTGTACAACTTTAGTTTTAGCGTTAAGGGGTTAAATTTGACCTGCAAAAGTTAGTACGCGCTTATATACGCGTTTTATATAAGAAGACATTCAACCTCTGAAATCTGAACTGGACATACTTATAGTAGTTATTACTTCAATTTATTGTACGCATAACAACTTTGAAAAAGTATCAAATTGCATACATTTTATTCTAAAAATGACGAAAATTACCTCGAACATCGAATTTGAAACTTTTGCATATAAAAAGGTTGAGGAAATAAAAATTCGAAAATTAATCTAAACGTGAGAAATTTGACACTTCCTACTCAAAATGACAAATTAGGTTTAAAAGTACTTCCAATTAGTAAAGTGAAGTTCCTTTCAATTTTGTCATAAATTTTTGAAAGCCTACGTGATTTTGGAATTTTTAAAGTACAAGGAGAGCAGAACTCTTCAAAAAAAGCCTTAAAAAACAAGTAGACTCCACTGGGATCTTCTGACTCTATTTTTACTCTTGTGAATCTTCGGAATCTATTTTTGAGAAGAGAAAATGGATTCAGAAGAGAAAAAATGGGGTCAGAAGATCTCAGTGGAGTCTACTTGCTTTTTAGACATTTTTTGAGGGGGTACCAAACACTTTAATTCCTATGACCTTATATTGACTTAAATTTTAAAAAGGATTGAGGCGAGTTATCGCAAAAAATTTTTTCAACAAACATAAAAAATGTTCGAAACGATGAAAAAATACTGTTTTCAAGGAAAAATCGAAAAAAATTTTTTTGAGTGTTTTTTGGCCATTTTTAGGTGTTTTTTATTGATTGAAACTTGATGTAAAAAGGCCAAAAAATACCTAAAAATGCACCTAAAAAAACACCCAAAAAATTTTTTCGATTTTTCCTCGAAAACAGTATTTTTTTCATCGTTTCGAACATTTTTTACGTTTATCAAAAAAAAAATTTTTTGAGATAACTCGCCTCGATCGGCCCTCCCCTTTAAGCCAATGCTTGTCAGTCGGACGAAGTTCATAAAAAAAATAGTTTTCAATTATATTCTTTGCGCTTAAGTGGAAATGTTTCCAAGAAAATTGACTGGTGGTGCCGAATGGGCTTGGCAAAAATAAACAAACTCTTTGTGTTAAAACGAAATTGAACTTACCACCATTGGATATTATTAATACAAATAATAAGTTCATAAAAACAACCTCTAGACAAAGTATGAATTTCAAATTTGTTATTGATGCTCGTGAGAGCTTAGTGAAGAAAAAAAATGATTCATGAAAAATTTACGTGTTTATAATTGAACTCAGGAAGTAGAAATTTTATTTTTTATCGAATAAGAAATATAGAGGGGATCAGCGATGTATTCGAATACGAATAGTTTCGAATAATTTCGGATACGAATATTCGAGCTCAAAAGTGTCTTTTTAAATGGTTTCAAATTCGAATATTAAAATTAACGATAAAAGGTGAATAGAATACGATTATTCGAAATGATTTCGAATATGAATAGGACTATTCGAAATGATTTCGAATACAAATATATTCGAAATTATTCAAAATTATTCGTATTCGAAATCATTTCGAATATAAATAATATCGGTTTTCGACTATCGATTGAAGTTAAATCATCGCTCGGCATCGTGGTCGGTCGATGGACCTATTGTGTCAACCAGAACAGTCTTGAAACTCGTGGCAAAATTTTAACGTGTATTACACGTACACGAACGGCAAAATTTTAACGTATACTACACGTGTACGTGTAGTACATGTATACGAGTGGCAAAATTTTAACGTGTACTACCCGTACGTGTAGTATGGCAAAATTTTAATGTATAGTACACGTTAAAATTTTGCCATTCGTGTACGTGTACTACACGTACACGTAAAATTTCGATTTTCCGTGGAATAAAATTGAAATATTTTTAGTTTTTCTTAATAATCACGATACTGTAAAGGAAATTTTTTTAAACGCTATCTGTTTAAAAATATACGTGCACGTTATTACACGTTAAAAATTCAACGTGTAATACACCGTTTACATCCCTACTCCTCAGCCCAAATGTTTGACTTTCTGCGCACGTATGTATTGTGATCTTTGTAATAAAGTTGAAGCTTCCTAACAGCCCGATGATGAGTTCCAGGAAGAGTGAAAATAACGGAAATCAAATATTAACAAATGTGAGATACGATAAGGAAAACCGCCTTTAGTCGGAAATATTTGCTCACAATTTTACTAAAAGGGCATTCCGGCGGGGGAAATTGTCGAGCCAGAGATACTTCGATACAAAACATAGGCGACGTTAGGAGGGGGCATGCCCCCCCCCCGAAATCTGAAAAATCAACAATATTCCTTGGGTCCCCATTATGTTTTTGCTCAAAATTTTTGAAAATTCTTTTCAGTGCCTTTAAACAGTCTCTAGTGTACACCACTTGGGATATGATGAAACCACTATTCGAAAAACTTACAAAACAACATGTGACTTATATTATGCACTAATTTTCTTGTCTGAGAATTTTCCTACTTTCCTTACACAACACCCACTATAATGTATAATATTCACAGAAACATAATTTTTGCCTAATGCTCTCCTAATCCAGTGATATTAAGCTTAAAAAAAGAAAACGCACCTCAACTTTTTTTATAACTCATTAGCAATATTTTAAGCTATCGCTCACAAAAAATGAATGGTGCCATAAAAAGTTAAATTTTTTTAAAGTTTAAAAAAAGTCAAAAAGTCACAGATGTTTTACAAATTTAAAACACGGTTTTTTCGAAAAAAATTTTGCTATAAATATCAATCAGAATCTGTAGAATATTACTAAAAAAAGAATTATCAAATTTCATTTCACGGAGTTATGCAAATTTCTGAAAAAACGGCATTTTTCGAACTTAGAAAAAATTCTCAAAATCGAGAGCTCTCTATTTTTTTCACTAGTTGTGTGGCACTTATCATGGTCTAAAATTCAAAAAAAAATTTCTTTAATCTCAACTGAAAAACTTCTATTTATAAGATTTTTAGTCGAGGAACACGTTGCTGATGTTATTTTTAAGTGAAAACCTAGAAAAAATGCCGTAAAAATTCAAAAAACTTGATAGCCCATCATTTCGCGTTATCCAGGGTGCTCCAAGGATGCGACGCCCCGAGGGCATGACAACCCTTGTAGCCCTAGAGAGGACCGTTGGGATAAGAAAGGATGATGTTCTTCACGAATTACATGGATAGAAAATCGTGACTTGTGTCCAAAGGTTGAAGAGAACTTGATTTCGTCGACCGAATCTTTCACGCCAGGTGAATTTTTTGATGTGGGTAGTCGCCGGTTACGAATGCCATGGCGACGTCGAACCCACTCTTTCTACTGGTTATTTTTATTTTCGATGGTATTGGCATCTGTATTTTGGTCCATGAAGTTGAAACAAATCTTCGACGAGCAAATGAGATTAAGCGATAGGTTCTCCACCTGTCCGTCATAATAGTGACGTATGATAAACGACAGCATTTTTTCGACGAACAATCTTGAAAATTGACACCTTCAAATTTCACTGCCACGATTTCCACTAATGAGTTTCATTTGATTACCATAAGTGCAAATCATCGAGCCATGAAGAAGCCGCATGAATACCAGCCAGTGGTTGAATTGCTCATCCGAAAGTCACAACTTCTCATAGAAGTCTTCCAAGCGAAAATCTTGTAATTCGTTAATTGCCATTTAAAAAACTGAACAAGTAAGTAAATTAATCTGAAAAAATCAACAACACAAAAAATTAGCGAAAAAAGAAAAGAAGAGAATGAAAACAAAGTCTAAAAGAAAAACTTCTCACACACATTTTAGGCATTTTTTCTAGGTTTTGACGTAAAAATAACATCAGCAACGTGTTCCTCGGCTAAAAAACCCTAAATAGAAGCTTTTCAGGTATACTCCTTGTATCAGAGTAATGTCAAATTTTTCAAAAAAAATGCGCTTCCCCCACCTAGAAAAACTCTAAGGTCTAAAATTTAGTCAAAAATCGATTTCTGTAGCCAAATATTAGTCTTCTTATATAAAACATGTAATGTTTGTGTCTGATCGAACTAACTTTTGTCGGTCCAACCCGTCATCGCCAAAACAAAAGTTGAAGGGAATGATGAGAGAAGACGTTTGACACCACAATCATCGAAATCGGAGACAAAAAATTTTGTCACCTTTTGTGAACAAATCGGGTATACCTATGGGTATAAACTACTGTATCGCTCTAGAGTTCTGCTCAGAAGTGGCTACAAGTGATATAAAATCGAAAAAAGTATGCAAATTAAAAAGTAATTAGTACCACTAGACATTTATTTTATTAACAAGATAATGGCAACTCTCACATTTCTTATTTTTTAGAAAATTAATGAAGTTTATGTCACGCCATAGAGTGTGATTCATAGCATGAGAAATTTCCCATACCATTTTCTTTTAACACTTAAATATTTATTCATTATCCTTTGATGGAATTTTTATATATGATATTATTTGTATGACTAGACAGATTAAACTGCATCATAGCATCAACTGTTCAAATTAAAGGTGTAGAAGGAAGTTTTAAACAAATAACAATTTTAGCACAAGGCTTCAAGGACATTGAGAACTCATCTCCAAAATATTTCAGGTGTGCAAAGGGCCTGATCGCCTTGAGGCATCAAGGTAATTTTGGCCAAAATTTGAAATAAAATCGACTTGGGGACCAAGGGTGTTTTTATCGCACACTAGGGGGTCCATTTGGGGGGAGGGTTGTTTACTTGTGTCGAGTTCGATTCCCGGTGGAGTCATATTCTTTTGCCTCGGAGGTATACTTTAGCCTGGAGTCCATTTCAATCCTCCGGAACCGGAAGTCTGAAGTGGATTTTCCATCATTTTTGTGCACTTCCGATTCCGACTTCCTAAGGATTGAAACGGGCCTCTGGAGACCATACTCTCATTCCCCATAATATTGCTAGAAGGGGGTCATCCAGATATTACGTAATCAACTTTTTGGAGGTTTATCCCCCCCCCCCCTCCCTCCAACGTAATCATCAACAATGCACTAATGTAATCAATTTTTATGAAGAGGGCCGAGCCCCTCCCCTCCCCCCCCCCAACATGATTACGTAATATCTGGATGACCTCAAACGGCGTTTGGGGTTGGGACTACCCCTGCGGGGCACAGTTTTTAAAAACCTTGTATATTGTATTAGATGATTAATATTAAATGTTCAAGTAACGATAGGGGATTCGCTTTATCAAACATCTGTGTGGACATTAACACTCCAAAGACTGAGGGATTTGAAGAGATATTTGTGTAGATCTTGGCGCGTAGAATATGATTAAAAAATTTGGCGCGAAAAAGGTGCTTCTAAGGTAGTCTAGGTGCGCCTCCCGACGGTGAGAGGGTCGTGATTGTTTAGATGTTTTTACAAATAATGAAAAAGTACGATAACTTGCGACCTCATGCGTCGGTACGACAACTTGTGTCCGGTCCTAAGGACAAGTTTTTTATGTCTTTTTATAGATTTATCAATTTATCGATTTTTGTCTTTTTTTCTTTTCCTACGTTGATTCTTAGGTTCTTATTATTTTTTAACACTTGACTTGAAATTTAATGGACCATATATATTGAAAATATCCTCTAACAATTTCATTAAATAAAACACATAATTTGTCGAGTCCTTTCTAAAAATCATGCCTCTAAATTTATCTATAAATGACGTGTATAATGCTAACGCTACTACTTTTTATAAGTTATCATTCGAAATTGTCACTTGCTGCCAACTTATTTTACTACCTTTCCTTATCTATATCATCCTTACACAGTCTTCAAAAATGCGCGCTTACAGCTGGTACATTTTAAATACAATCTTCTGGAATACAGCAATGGAAATTTTGACATGCCTTATATGTCCTGTTATTTTAAGCCCATATGCTTTAATTTTTTTTGCTGGTCCACTTAACTTTCTGGATGTGGGAAGTTTGCGTTATTTTTTTGAACTAATAATATTTTGTGCTGGAAATATGGCTTTTTCTATCTGCGCGTCAGTTTTCTATCGATTAACTGTCTTGTTGAATATAGAACGTCTTAAAGGTTTTTTTGATAATCCAAAAAGCGTCATATTTTGGCATATAATGGGGCAAGTGCTGATTTTTTGCTTTGTATATTTTTGTTTCGAAATCAGGCGAGATGCCGTGCTTCAAAGTGCACAATATGCAATAGAAGAAGATGCATTTCTTGGGCCTTTTTATCAAATCCATCCATTTATAGGTAAAAAAGACTTTAGATATTTATTAAGAAGGTTCTAAAATTCACTTACTTTTTCATAAACAACTGTGGTGGTTCATAGGAATCTTTAATGGCAGTAGCAAAAGTGGGTAAGAGGGGTGCCAATTACTCAAATTTTACCTTGGAGTTCTTCCCATCAGTGGTGAAGGCAGAAGTCTAGGGGACGATACCAACCCAAAATTATAAGGGAATTATATTTTAAGAGATCGGGATCTTGTACCCCCCATGAAAAAATTTGGGTATAGCAGTTATTCGAATTTTTAATTTTCAAATGTTTTTTGCTCATGGAGCAAAATTTTTTTGCTCCCTGAAAATCAGAATTTTTACACACCGAGGATCGAACCCGTGAGCCTAACGTTGCTTAACTTACCGGATCGGAAGGCCAGTTTCCTCATCCACTGCACTATGTGCCAATTTTTCACAGTTCTCTCGGAATAGACTTTTTGGTTATGTAATTTTTGGACGGCCTTCGTCCGACCGAAACATAAGGGGAGTTTACTTACACATAGAGCGAGATTTTGCAAAAAGTCTCGTTGCATTCAACCCATATGTAGTGTTGAATCTGCGACATTTTACGTCTCTTGTGTAGAGTTCGATTGCACAGGGAATCGAATTCAGAACCTGAAAAGTCACAGATTTACCACTACGCTATATAGTTAAATGCGATGCGACTTTTTGCAAATTTTCGCTTACCCAATTTTGAATCATTTTTAGGCTTTATTATTAAAAACGATCCTAGTGTCCTTATCTACATAGTCGGTGTAATATTTTTATGCATAGCCATTATACTATTAGCCATAATTGGAACAGCCATACCATTTGTCTACATGAAAAAGATTAAAAATATTCTATCAGCTCAAACGTATAAATCACTATTGATGCTATTCAGGGCTTCACTTATCCAAATGTATCTTTTAGTGGCATTTCTTATTTGCCCTTTATTTGGTGTTGTTTTTATAACCTATTTCAGTATTCCTTATACATCGGTAATTGAGCATCTTTTGCTGGGGCTTGTTAGTTTTCACGGTTTATTGGATTCGATTTCAATTATGTAAGTTGTGGACAATAGCATAGCTAGAGAGGTCCGGAAGAAAGTTCCCCTGGCAAAAATATAAGAGGGGCTAGAGTAAACTTCGTTCTTTTTTCGGATGGCAATTGTCCAAATTTTTACTCGCTTTGTGCTCAATATATAAAAAATAGATTGCTCAAAACTTATCTACTTTTTAAGATTTTTCATACGTGCCTATCGAGAATATGTTGTTAGCTTTTTCTTAAAATTAATTGGTCGAAAGTTAAGCAACACTCAACTTGCGCATACCCCAAATATAATGTTCGTAAAGAATGATGTGTTTCTACAAGCACCTGTTCAATCTACAAATCTACACAATTATGTGAATATTAATTTCAAATAGGGGAAAAAATGATTGTTAGTTTATTAGTCTTTGTTGATTAANGTTAAGCAACACTCAACTTGCGCATACCCCAAATATAATGTTCGTAAAGAATGATGTGTTTCTACAAGCACCTGTTCAATCTACAAATCTACACAATTATGTGAATATTAATTTCAAATAGGGGAAAAAATGATTGTTAGTTTATTAGTCTTTGTTGATTAAGATAATAAAAAAACGTTTTTAAAATAAAATATTGTTTATTAGTTTTAAGAACGGTGTAAACTTTTTACATGTTGAGTATGATGACCGACTTCAATTGATTCCTTTATTCCAACATATCGAAAAATAAATTGTTTGCAAGTTTGATGTACAGAAAGATTAAATCTAAACGCCTGAATCCGCGCCAATAGGTGCAGATTCAGGCTAATCGATTTCTAACATAGAAACTCTCTATAGTGTTATTTTGATAATAAAAATTTTAAAAACCTGAACATTTTTGAAAAATTCCTGAGAAAATCCGGTTTTTTTGGAATTGCCTTGTAATTACTACAGGGTGGCCAAAAAAGGGCACTTTTTGATTTTTTGAGACCCGAAAATTTTTTCTAAAAATGACCCTCTGGGTGTAATTCTATGCGGGGAATCAGTTGCGCACATTCCCGGAACTCGAAAATACTCGCATAAAATTATCCTTAGAAAAGTTTTCGCTTTGAACCACCATTTTTCTCTGAATCAGGATCAGGGAATCATTGTATAGGTCCGGGAATGCGCGCAATCAATTCCCCGCATTAAATTACCCCTAGAGGGTCATTTTTAGAAAAAATTTTCTCTCAACAAATCAAAAAAGTGCCATTTTTTGGGCACCCTGTACAATCGATTTGTGTTTTTTAATTGTTCCCACCAATTTCTATGCTATTGTAATGCATTTTGTCACTCAAATTTTATAGTACAGATAGCAATGATCATATCTAGGTAAGAGGCAACAATGATGAAAGCCTATTTTTATATTTATGTAGACTGGTTTTGCACTTGACATTATTATCAACGAATTTTTTGGCAAAACTATTGTTATTTTCATTGTTAGACTAACAATTCTTCGTTATCGATTTGTGTTTCTTAATTGCCTTATCTATAAATTTTTATTTTTGCTTGAAATTTTTTCTTTTACATCATTTAAAATTGTGAGTTTTTAATAAGCAATGGCTACCCCATTACCAAATCTGACTTTATCCAATGGATTGCAGTTTCCTAATTTTGGGTTTGGTACAGGAGGAGGGGTAAAGTTTGATTTTTTTAAGTTTATTTTTTAAATAAATAAAAGCACTTTAGTTGAAAGATGCCGAGGTGTTAAAGAAAACGTTAGCATTGGTGATTGAAAATGGATACCCTCATATTGATACAGCACAAATCTACAACAACGAGCATATAATTGGAGATTGTTTGGATGAGGCAATCAAAAGTGGAAAGTTGAAGAGAGAGGATATTTTTATGACATCAAAGGTATACCCTAATCTCGATAACTGCCCTCCAATCTATCCTATCCCCAGTGCACCTGTTGTGATTCTCCAGCATGCGCATCACAAACTAAGATTCACTTCAAGACCTTTTCACACAGCTCTCAGACGCTGACCCCAACATATTTCCTACCCTTTTCTCCATAATCGCCCTCCAATCTATCCTATCTCCAGGGTAGATCCCTATCACTAACCCTAATCTACCTTATCGAGTGTTACCAGATGCTTTTTACAAACGCTACAAAAAACTTTTAGTGACATTACAATACATTGCAAATTTTTTGATGATCCCAGCGTATTTCCTACCCACATTTGTAACGTAAACATTACACTCTACCAACCCTAACCTTACCATCTAGGGCAGTACATTATAGCTGTTTCCCATATAATAAAAGACAAAAAAATTAAAATTTAGCTCGCTATTTTCAACCATCGACCAGCAGACGCCGAAAAATCTATCATTGAATCACTAAAAAAACTGAAAACAGACTACATTGATTGCTTTTTAATTCACCGTCCAATGCCACTCAAGGTATATAGTTTTCATTTGTTTATTAATAAACCGACATAAAATTCTAAGCCAGTACCAGGACCTCAACTTTCTGTGCAAGAATATGTTGCTAAAGGAGAGATAGAATTTGACTTAACTCCTCATATAGAAACATGGAGGGTGTTGGAAAAATTTTATAAACAAGGTGTTTTTAAAGTTATCGGAATTTCGAATTTTGATGAAGAGCAGATTCAAGATTTGTATAATAAGGCGGAAATTAAGCCTATGAATTTTCAGGTAAAATTTTGGATCCGAAATTTTGAAATCTTCATAGCCAAAAATGAAAATTTTGAATTTTTATTCCCACCTTACCCTCATAAGTGGATGGGAGGGGGTCCACATTTCCGAAAAGGGCAGTATAATTTTTCGTAAAATTGTGGTTCGTACAAACTTTTCGTACAATTGTTCTGTACAATTATTTTTTGTGCGAACTTTTGTACAGGTACCTTTCGTACAAATATTTCTAGTACGAACTTTTCGTATGAAAAATAATTGTAGGAAAAGTGTTGTGTTGAATTTTTCAATTATTTTGGCCCCCAAGAGAGAGAGAGAAGATCGGAAGGATCCACATATGGACCCCCATGCAATTATGCTCCCCCTGCAAAATTTTTCGCGCACCCAAATTTTGAACCCAGATTTTTATTCCTCTTTATTTGTGATTCCCCTGTCCCAATATAAGCTTCAGATTCAAAATGAATTACTTTATTTTTTCTAGACAGAATGCCATGTCTACTTACAACAATATGAACTTCATGAATTTTGTAAGAAACTTGGCATTGTTATGACCTCTTATGCAACTCTTGGTAACCCCGGACGACTAAGTATTCATAAGAAAGAGGGGGATCCAGAGCCATTAAAACATCCCTACGTTTTAGAATTGGCACAGAAGTATAATAAAGATCCTGGACAGGTATATTTTGCACAGCCCGAGATCGGAAAAATGAAAAATTTACCCCTTTGTCCCAAAAAATTGCCATTTCTCACCAAAAATTGTTTCAAGGATCCCAGCAATTCTCTCTGGCGACTTTTGGTTGCTGCGCGGCGAATAAAATTTTTTTCATCTCCTTGAAATTGGTCCACAGATATGCAGCAAGACATTTTTACATTTGCTGGTCTACATTATATAAATTTTTGTCCTCCGATCAATTTTTTGACTTCCATTCAGGCCACGACCTTGTAGAATCCCCAGGCTCTCTTTTGCCGCACAAATATATTTTATAAATAACTCAAATTTCATGCAGCCGCTTGCGGCTGCTTACCATTTGTGTTTTATACCTATTTTATAGATTCTCCTTCGTCAAATGCTCCAGCGTGGAATTGCAGTAATACCCAAAAGTACTAATCCGGCTCGTATACGATCAAACAAAGAAGTTTTTGACTTTAATCTCACAACAGAAGAAATGGAAAATTTTAAGGCAATTAAAGACTATCGACGATTTTTTGGTCTTGAAATGTAAGAGTCGTAAAGAAATTATAAAAAATCGTAATTTTAGATTAAAAAACCATCCATATTATCCAAGAAAATGAATCATTCTTATCTAATTGATCGTTCTGGAATCTATATTCTATTATGCATCTTTTTTTAATAAAAAAGGATATAAAAAATCAGCGATGATGGTTCAAGGACGGGATGGGATCTAACACTAGTTGTGACTATAGGATGGCTTAAATGAATTCGGTCACCATCCTACTACTATAAACGTGTAATATGTATTTGTGTGCGTGGTATATGTGTCCAGACGATCTCGGGTTAGATTTAGACTACTGTCACGAAAAATTAAAGTTGTAGTGGACGTTGAGAGGAAACGATCGGCATCAAATTGATCGAAATCGGAGACAACAAAAAATATTTTTCACTTTTTTATCCTGGGGACCAAGGCGAAAAAATCGATTTTTCCCAAATGTAAAGATTTTAACGAAGAATGTTAAATTATACAAGTTGCCGCTCGAAGTCGTAGATTGGAGACAACCATTGATGGTATGAGGTTTCGGGGTTTTAAAGTTTATTGAAAATTTAAGTTACATAAAACATCTTCGAAAATTCAATTTCTATGAGAGTTTATATAGCAAAATTAGGATGATGCAAGAATTGAGAAAGCAGGTTTGGAGTTACAAAAACTGATATAAAAAGCTAATTAAGACTTAAAAATTAAAGATGCATACCCTGAGAACATATAAAAAACGTCCGAAGTATTAGGGATAAAGAGAATGCTTACAAAAAGTTTGATGGATGTGATTAGTTGTGATCACTGATACGCGTCCCAATCAGAAAGATTACCAAAGAGATGTATAGAACAAGTTTAAGGTTAGATTTTATTTGACGTATGTGTTAGTATACTTTTGATTATTTTATGAAACTTTGAATCTATCACACAATCAACCTCCGATACGAGCATCTGTTCGGTCTACAATTTCTGCTAATGTTTAATTTGAAAAAGGGAAAAAATTTTAATTTATTAAATTTTATTGATTAAGCTAAAGAAAAAACTTTTTTAAATAAAATATGTTTGTCAGTTTTAAGAACGATGTATAATTTTTACATGTTGAGTATGATGACTGACTTCAATTGATGCCTTTATTCCGGTGCATCCCAAAATAAATTGTTTAGAGCATGACTTGAATTCATTATGCTTCATCAAATATATTAAAGCATTTAAACATGCATTAAATGCAGCTCCATACATTATAAGCATTTTGGACGCATCATATACCCAGCCGACAATGTTGAAATACTAAAATGTGAAGTAAATAGATTAGTATCATTCTGGTTCAGCACATCGGAGCGATCGGAAAAAACAGATCTCAAATGGTTTCACACTAGATATCCTTGAAGGTTACATTCCTTCTGGAAGGATTCTAATAGTTTTCTTATTGTTTTTATTATTTTCTTATTTATTTTGTTAGTTTCTCAATTGAGCTAACTGAGGCATCGCAGAAAATTTTTCAGGGTCCATGCCCCCTACCCCACCTCTAGCGTCTCCTATGGGTGGATGGGAGGTGAGCCATCCCCTATTTCTTGTGTGATTAAGCAACGTTGGACCCTGAGCGTCTTGTTCGGTTTCAGAAGCCTTGAGCATGTGGAATCTCTTGGCTCTGGGGCGTTGGGTATGCGCAAAAAAGCCTCGGTAATTTGGGAGTAATTTCTGTTGTGGGCACCCCTCATATCTTCTGAAAATGAATAGAGACAGGCAGAAAAAAAACCAACAAACCTACATAGCATAAAAGTTGCAAGATTGTCGGCAAAACATAAAATATGGTCATCGAAAAAAGTGCCATTGAAACTGTAACAAAAACCTTCCTTTGAACTTTTAACATATGACTTTGAAAATGAGTTTGATGTTTTTGGGTAAGATTAACATGATTCCAAAATACCACCAAACTTGAAATATAAACGGCTAAAATGTTATGGTGGAAAAGTCAAAATAGAGCATTCTTTACCAAAGAAAATTATACTAATAATCCCAGAAACAGTTGGCAATATAATATACCAATAACTACTAACTGGACTTAAACATTTATCCAAAGTTAGTGGCACAAATTTCACGTCTAGTAAAGCTATCATAATGAATAAACCATACGAAATTAGGCTTATTATGCCACCAGAAATGATCATGACCTGCTAAGATTTTGTTAAATTATTGAAAGTTTTCAGAAATCTTACATGGCTTTGTTTCTTGTTATAAAATACCGGTTTCCAAATAGCTATAAGTCGGTCGATAGCTATGACCAATGCGATAACTTGTGCTAATCTATAACCAGAAGAAAACGGTATTGGTATCAAGAATGTGCATAAGAAAAAATCAAGGTAAATTATTCGGGAATTTATTGAATAAGTTATTAAAATTCCTCGAGCGAATGTTCCAAAGCCTAAAGGCAAAATTCTTTATTAACTGTTTCTGAAACTCTCTGTTTGTCACAACTATATCTCAGCTTTGACGTTGCCGTTTTAGGGAGAACTGAAGTAAGAACGACTCGGGGAGAACACAAATGAATTCGATTGGGTGAGGGACTCAGGGGAGGACTCAAACGAAATCAACTGACTAAAACTCAAACGACTGAGGATGAACTCAAACGAGATCGAGTCGGAGAACTTCAATGAGATTGATTCGGGGTCAAACTCAATTGAGATCGACTGAGGGATGTTTATTTAACTTAATTTTTACTTTAACTCAATTTTACTTTTCTTTACTCTGGCTTAACGATTAACTCTAACTACAAGACTACATGCCGTCCGACAGGCCGGCGCAGTCGCCTTGTTATATAATGACAATGTTATCTGCTTACCAACAAGTGCATTTGAAAAACAAAGATACACAATAAACCAATTACATTGAAGTTGACGCAATTTCTTGGATAGAATAAAAACCAGAATTAAGAATAGATTACCAAGTGTAGACAAAAATCCACTAATCAAATAATAAATTTGCATTCCTGTCGAATAGGTGAGACCATTAAATGGCGGTGATGCATAATATTCTTGCGCAGAGATATTGCCGTCCATCACTTTAAATTATTTAACAAGAAGTTGAAAAAATATTAACCATAAAATTGTTTCTATTTAACGAACCTATGTTGAATAGGTTAGTTATACAATTATTTTGGTATATTATGTATAGGTTTATATATGATTATCCTTGATGTAGCATCAAATTCCACTAATTTCTTTATAAATTTGTAATGGCAAGGCGTGTTTCTTCATTGACATTTCAATTTAAAACAAGCACCAAAATTATGTTTCCACAGCTTTGTTTAATCAAGCTTTACTTGTTAGGTAGTACTGTAGACTAGTTTCTAATAGGATGGACATAGGAAAATTAATTTTAAGGATAATTTTGCACTTACAAGATTCAAGTGTTGTTCATGTTTGTTCTAAAAGATTTATGTCAAAGTTAGTTTGGAGGGGGGGGGGGACATTTGGCTACTTTTTTATAGTCAAATGTTATGTAAAAAATAAAATTTAATAAAAGTACCAACCTAGTATAAAAAGTTTGTATTTTCGTAAAGTTCATGTAGGGGGATCATTTTTTTGCCTTGGAGGTAAGAAGTAAATTCCAGTTTATTTAAATTGATGAGATAAATGATAGAAAAATTGTTTAAAAAATTTTTAACCTATTTTCTAAAATGAAATGAAACCCCTAAAATGTTTGATTTTTTGTGTTAAATAGCAAAGTAGTACCGGGAGCCTAGCGCTCCGCGCTTGGGATTGTGACACCGAGCGGCACTTCAGAGTTGAGTTCGGCAAAAAGTGACCGAACTCTCCCCAGTCAAGGTGCAAGGCTTTATGTTATTGATGCGCGTTCGATTCCACCATTCAGTCTCCTTTTGGAGAGTTGACTCTCAGGACCAAATTGAGGGATTTTGCACAAAAATTCCCGAGATTTCAGGGCGGTATCGGGACGGAAGATATCATCAACTCAAACTTTTCAACTCCAAAACTAGATGTAAAATAAATATTACTGGATCTTCAGTGTTAAAATCCAAGAACCGGTAGACCGAGCGCCTTCGGCGCTCAAGGGATCGTCTCAAAATTTTTTTGCGTTTTTCTGTTCAATTTTTTTCGAATTCTTTTCGATTTTTTCAATTTTCAATATTTTGTTTCGATTTTTTTTTCACCTGCTACAATTCTCGGAGAAACCGCGAGCGCGTTAGCGCTCGCCCCGCAGTACTGATGTATTGAATACTCAAATGCTCAAGCAGTGATAGGGGGTGGGGTACGCTTTATCAGGCATTAATTATGTATCTTGTAGTGGCATTTCTTATTTGCCCTTTATTTGGTATTCTTTTTATAATCTATTTCAGTATTCCCTATACATCGGTAATTGTGCAACTTTTGATTGGGCTTGTTATTTTTCACGGTTTATTGGATTCGATTTCAATTATGTAAGACAATAGCATAGCTAGGGAGAAAGTTCCCCTGACAAAAATATAAGAGGGGCTAGGGAAACTTTGTTTTTTTGTTTATCAAAACTTATTTTCTTTTTAAGATTCTTCATACGCACCTATCGAAAATATGTTGTTAGCGTTTTCTTAAAATTAATTGGTCGAAAGTTAAACAACGCTCAACTTGCGCATACCCCAAATATGGTGCTTGTAAAAAACGATATGCTCCTACAAGCACCTGTTCGATCTACAAATCCACAAAATTCTGCGAATGCTAATTTCAAATAAGGGAAATACTTCTCACGAAATACTTTCACGAATGTACAATTTATCTTGAAAATAAATACAAATTTTATGGAATAATTTTAAAGTACTGATATCCGGTGAAATCGGGCATATAATCATTAATACAAGCCAAGACCAAAAGGACTTCTTGAGTATCAGCATCCGTCACAACATATAGTCTTGATTGGTTTCTCATAATTACTCGGAGTAATTCAACATCTCCGGCGTCATGAATTTTTTTCAGGTGTTTTAAATAAGTTAACTGAATCTGGTGGTTTTTATCGCATCTTGCTCTATAGATATAGTATCTTTCTGAGCCAACAACTATTTCATCCACAGCCATGCGTTCCTATATTCGTCGTATTTGTAAGAGTTGCATACATAGGCGGTAAGAATGAGATGGGTAAAGTAAAATTTGTTTCTGCACTTGTTTCCACCCCTTTTTGTTTCCACCCCTATACCCCATCTCCTTATAGTTTTTTCACTCACAAGGAAACGAGTCAATTTGATACCCTCGGATTTTGATGAAACCTAGCTAGTTTTGTTCCTCATACCCGATTTCATATTAAAAATATCAAAATTATCGGCCCATAGAGCTCCCTGGTGAAGATATAAGGTTATAAAGTTGACTTATAATTCATAAGGTGGAACCAAGCGATCGGGTTTTGGTCGGGACCTGATCTACCGATTTTTTGTGTTAAAAAGATTGGCCATATATCCCTGATTGCTGAATGGTCTTTCTTTTTGAGTGGAAACGCTTTTTTCATACTTGTTTAGATATACAAATTGTAGAATTTTCCTATAGAAAGCATAGAACTAACACAGTAACTTTGCGAGGAAGCTCTATGGGCCGATAATTTTGATATTTCTAATAGGAAATCGGACATGAGTAATAAAACTAGTTAGGTTCCATCAAAATATGAGAGTATCGTTTCGATTCGTTTCTTTGCCAGCCATAACTTCTTCATGGTGAAGATATAACTATCCTTTTCTGTCACTGTATGAAAGGATAACATTAAAAAAAAACTTACAACAACACCGCTATATAAGGGTTGTCCCATAAGATAACATGTTGACATGTCTCTGATGTTCAATAAATTTTTTGAATAAAAAATTGTATCCCAAACAATATCGGCAATCTCTCCTTGTGGAAAATACATATTGTTCCANTATAAGGGTTGTCCCATAAGATAACATGTTGACATATCTCTGATGTTTAATAAATTTTTTGAATAAAAAATTGTATCCCAAACAATATCGGCAATCTCTCCTTGTGGAAAATACATATTGTTCCAACTTTTGACCAAATAAAATGCACTTTGAGGAGCTCTGGCATAAAGTTTGATCAAATCTTGTCCAAAATAATGTTGAACTTGGGATAAGTGAATTTCCTAGAAACAATTTTTCACTCATTCGCATTTGAATTCCTACCGGCATTATTGAGTCGGTAACACAAGTAAAACCGCGAGTTATAATGTTAGTATAAAGAAAGTCAGTATACTCGTTTGATTCATGAACAAAGAGTAGAATTGCTAGGAAGGCTAATTTTTCACCAGAAACTCTTCGATATGGCAAAATGTCAAACATATTGGAAATGAAATTTCTAAAAATGCTTTTAAACTTTATGGATCTATGCATATTTACGGCACGAGGACGGTACACACCTCACAAATCTAAATTTGACGAATTTTTCACACGAAATTTGAATTTTTAATGCAAAATTTGGAATTTTGTAATGTATGTAAGCGGTGTGTACCGTCCTAGTGCCATATTTACAATGCATCAGTAAAATAATGTTCTGTGTAGTGATCTTCTTTGAGCTTAAGAAATTTTATAACGCCAGAATCTGTTAGGCTCAATAATTCATTTCTATAGACTTCTGGGGCAACAATTCCATGTGTTGCCAATTGTTTCTATAAAAAAGTGCATTTTAGAATGAATATCATATATGACCAAGGGTGGTAATAAGTGGTAATAAATTACCACAGGGTTGTACGGTTGTGCCGACCGAAAAAGGAGGGTTGTGCCTCTGCACAAAGCGCCGAGGTTGTGCGGAGATAATAATGGGTTGTGCATTTTTTCGAAAAAAACAACGGGTTGTGCTTTTTTAGTGAAAAATAGGGTTGTGCCTTTTTTCGAAAAAAAATTACCACCACTTGGTCATGTATGATGAATATCCATGGCCAAAAGCGTCATCTGTCTGTCTACACTAGGGTGTGCACAAATTCAAACTCGAAAAACTCACTACTTTTTGTGAAACTCGAAAAATCTTTCGAGTTTTAGTATTATTTTTTGTAAAATCATATAAAAACCTGTTCCTGAGTCCGTCTGTGAGTAAGTCAGTCGCCACGAGATCTCAGGAACGGTAAATCGGATTGCGGTCTTTTTTTAATAAGTAGTAGGTAGAGAATAGGTGTGCAGGAAACGAAAAAAGAAATCCGAAACAAAAATTTTTTTCATTTTTTATCCCTTGGGGGGGGGAGGGGAATCGAATTGTCAAAAAGTTCTACAAATCGGCTAATTTTTTGTACTCGAGGGGGGTTCAGCATAGACTCGAATGAAACGAAAGGTATGAAACGATATAAATGAAAAGAACACAGATGGAACGAATACAAATGAAACGGTCAAATCAAACGATACGAATGAAACGATTTCATTTTCAAACGGCGTCCGGAAATATTCCAGAAACGAGTTTGAATTTGCCTGAATATTGACACGAAAACCCTGAATTTGATTTCGTTCCATTATGTCGCTTCATTCGTGTCGTATCATTTGTATCGTTTTATTCGATCGTTTCATTCGTACCGCTTCATCCTTCGTCCATTCTCCATTGTGCAACAGTTCCTATAAAACCCCAATATTTTAGGGCGCCACATCTGATTTCGGAAGAATCAGAAAACAGAGTCCAAAGATATTTAAAAAAAAAAAAAAAAAAGAATCACTTGAAGTTTTTTCAGCTTTGACTCCTTCCTTAGCATTATCACTTGTAAATGTGATGCAATTTGATTGGTTGTCCGTGCTTTCCCACATTTCTTTTCAATAAACATCGAAATTAAAGAGTTCCGGCCTAAAATTGTGGTCTTTGATAAGTTAAAAGATTATGAATTGATATGAGCAGTGGAGCAAATCAACTATGAGAACGGACAGAGGGCAAAATTAGAAGTTTCGTGGTGTAGGCATCAAATACAGGGTGTCCCTAAAGTTCATGTACACCCTAATTAATTTCATAAGAATTTTCTTTATGACAGAAAACTTTTCACAACAAGTGATGTTCTACAAAGTTGTTCGTCGTGATCTCAGGAACAACTTTATAGAATATCACTATTTGTGAAAAATTTTCTGTCGTAAAGAAAAATGTTATGAAATTAATAAAAGTGCACAAGAACTTTTGGGACACCCTGTAATTGGGAGGGTTGGAATGGGGGATGGGAACCATAGGTTGGCAAAGGGGGGAGCCTCCCCCTGACCCATTCATTCATGGACCCAAAATTGAGGGGGGACCACCTGCCGAACAGTATGGTCCATAAAAATTGGGTGTCAGAAGACTATCGCAAGCTAAAAAAAGGTCGTTTTTTGGTGGAGGACCACCTCATAGGGATCCCCTCCCCCCCCAGCTTGCCGACCTATGATGGGAACTTCTAGATATCTCCAAAAATTTTACCATAAATTTTTCCATCTTGCTTAATTTTTCGTTTCCCTGCAGGATACAATGCTAATGCCTCTCTTAGCGCAGTCTCAACATCTGAAGTCCAAACTTCTTCGTCTTCCTCATTTATGGTAAAAAGAGTTCTTACACACGTCATCAAAAATCAAAACTTAACAATGAAATTAACCAAATTTGGCAAAGCAAACAAAATGATAATAAGAAACAAATTGTGTAGAAAAGGAGTTGTGACCCACTAGATTTTTCTAGAGACAAATTGATAATAAGCAAGTCTTTTTTGTTGAATAAATACCAATCGATTGATTTTTTGTTCATATGATTGTTTATAGATTTTTTCATTTTTGATCGATTTTTAATAGGCGATGTGCTTTTCTGATAATAGTTCTGCTTCAAAACATGTGAAGTGAATGTGACTCAGTTATAAAGAATTCATTATTTCTAGTTTTCGTTTTAATACACCAACCTCTCCTAATTCAGGTTCAAGGAGGTGCTTCAATTAGAAAAATGTGGGTCGGCGGCTAAGGGAATTGAACGTACATACCTGAAAATTGGTTATTTATTCAGTCAGCGCCTAGGGCCACTAGGGGTCCCTCATTCAGGATTGGGAAGCAATTTAAATTTTCATTTGAAAGCCACTTCAACGTCACGGCTCTTGAAAATCAGGAAAAGTCTTTCTAGCCGGGCAGTCTATAGTGAATCGGGACCGCAATTTTTGTGACCCGGGCCGTAAAAATCGCGGCCTTGTCGCACTCCTGGTCGCGCTGCGAAATTTTTTATGAATATAGTAACTAAATTATAAATTAAGTTTCCTAACTCTATATTAATTTGTAAAATACTTTCACGAATGTACAATTTATCTTGAAAATAAATACAAATTTTATGGAATAATTTTAAAGTACTGATATCCGGTAAAATCTGGCATATAATCACTAATACAAGCCAAGACCAAAAGGACTTCTTGAGTATCAGCATCCGTCACAACATATAGTCTTGATTGGTTCCTCATAATTACTCGGAGTAATTCAACATCTCCGGCGTCATGAATTTTTTTCAGGCGTTTTAAATAAGTTAATTGAATCTTGTGGTTTTTATCGCATCTTGCTCTATAGATATAGTATCTTTCTGAGCCAACAACTACTTCATCCACAGCCATGCAATCCTATATTTTTTGTGTTTGTAAGAGTAAAAAAACTTACAAAAGCACAGGAATATAAGGGCTGTCCCATAAGATAACATGTTGATATGTCTCTGATGTTTAATAAATTTTTTGAATAAAAAGTTGTATCCCAAACAATATTGGCAATCCCTCCTTTTGGAAAATATAGATTGTTCCAACTTTTGACCAAGTAAAATGCACTTTGAGGAACTCTGGCATAAAGTTTTATTAAATCTTGTCCAAAATAATGTTGAACTTGGGATAAGTGGATTTCCTATAAACAATTTTTCACTCATTTGCATTTGAATTCCTACCGGTATTATTGAGTCGGTGACACAAGTAAAACCGCGAGTTATTGTGTTAGTATAAACAAAGTCAGTATACTCGTTTGGTTCATGAATAAAGATTAGAACTGCTAGAAAGGCTAATTTTTCACCAGAAACTCTTCGATATGGCAAAATGTCAAACATATTGGAAATGAAATTTCTAAAAATGCTTTTAAACTTTATCGATTTATGCATATTTACACGAAATCAGTAAAATAATGTTCTGTGTAGTGATCTTCTTTGAGCTTAAGAAATTTTATAGCACCAGAATCTGTTAGACTCAATAATTCATTTCGATAGACTTCTGGGGCAACAATTCCATGTATTGCCAATTGTTTCTATAAAAAAGTGCATTTTAGAATGAATATCCATGGCCAAAAGCGTCAGCTGTCTGTCTACACCAGGGGTGTGCACAAATTTGAACAACTCGCTACTTTTTGTGAAACTCGAAAAATTTTTCGAGTTTTATTATTAATTTTTTTAAAATCATACATATAAAAAACCTATTTCTGTGTCCGTCCGTGAGTAAGTCAGTCACCACGAGATCTCAGGAAACGTAAATCGGATTGAGGTAAATATTTTAGGGCGCCACACCTGATTCCGGAAGGAATCAGAAAACAGAGTTTAAAAATATTTAAAAAGAATCACTTGAAGTTTTTTCAGTCTTGACTCCTTCCTTAGCATTAACACTTGTAAATGCGATGCAATTTGATTGTTTGTCCGTGCTTTCCCACATTTCTTTTCGATATACATCGAAATTAAAGAGTTCCGGCCTAAAATTGTGGTCTTTGATAAATTAAAAGATTATATAAGCAATGGAGCAAATCAATTTTAAGAATGGACAGAGGGTAAAATTATAAGTTTTATGATGTATCAAATACAGGATGTCCCTAAATTTCGTGTACTCTAATTAATTTCATGAGAATTTTCTTCATGCCAGAAAACTTTTCACAAAAAGCGATGTTCTATAAAGTAGTTCGTTGTGATTTCTGGAACAACTTTGTAGAACATTACTTTTTGTGAAAAATTTTCTTTTATGAAGAAAATTCTCATGAAATTAATAAAAGTGTACAAGAACTTTTGGAACACCCTGTAATTGAGAGGGTTGGAATGGGGGATGGGAACCTCTAGATATCTCCTTACCATAAATTTTTCCATCTTGCTTAATTTTTCTTTTCCCTGCAGGATACAATGCTAATGCCTCTCTTAGCGCAGTCTCAACATCTGAAGTCCAAACTTCTTCGTCTTCTTCATTTATGGTAAAAAGAGTTCTTACACAAGTCATCAAAATGAAATTAACCGAAATTTGGCAAACAAAATGATATGAAACAAGGTGTATAGAAAAGGAGTCGTGAATCACTAGATTTTTCTAGAGACAAATTGATAATAAGCAAGTCTTTTTTGTTGAATAAATACCAATCTATTGATTTTCTTGATCTTCTTATGTTTATAGATTTTTTCATTTTTGATCGGATTTTAAATAGGCAATGTGCTTTTCTGATAGTAGTTCTGCTCCAAAACATGTGAAGTAAGAGTGAATCAGTTATACTTTTCTGAAAATATGACCCTGGTTTGAGTTCTCGCCAAGAAAGAATTCATTATTTCTGGTTTTCGTTTTAATACACCGACCTCTCCTAATTCAGGTTCAAAGAGTTGCTTCGAGTTGGAAAAATGTAAATCAGCGGCTAAGGGAATTGAATTTACATACCTGAAAATTGGTTGTCTATTCATTCAGCGTCCATGACCACTAGGCCATCGACCCCCACAGCGAGATTTTCATTTCATTCGACCACTATACACCAAATCGGTTGTTTTTCTCCAACTCTTGTTTTTTCCATGTCCTAACACTTCTATTAGATGAAAGTCACTTTCACGTCACGACTCTTGAAAATCGGGAAAAGTCTTTCTAGCATTAGTCTAGGCACATAGAATATCCATTTTCATGCATTCGAATAATAGCTGGTCGAAAATCTTTCATGTTGCCTTAAAAATGTAGCTTTTTAAGAAATTTACCGGTAACCTTGATCAAAAAATCGCAAATTTCAAGTATGTAAAATCGAAATTTTTTGCTAAAAAAACGAAAAAGAAACCAGAGGAGACGAGCATACTGTTCCAACCATTTTGACAACGGATTCCTCCACTCTTTCATTTCATATGATGGATCTGGTTTTTCGGCTAGAAAGACTTTTTCCTATTTTCAGGAGCCATGAAATATAATATGTTGTTAAAAAGAATTTTTGGTCAAAGTTTAACAATCAAAATTTTATTATACAGTACTTATTTACAATAAAAATATTTACAATTTAGTGAAAAACGTTTGACAAAAATAACAGTCAAGGTGTCCACACATGCTCAGCGTCAAAAGTTTAAAATGCCATAATTTTTTTCCTGAAGGAATTTCGAAAAATTTCCTTTACAGACTCCCTAAACCATACTCCATTTTAGGGGGGTCAACAAAGAAAAGTTTTCGAAATTCCTTCAGGAAAAAAAGTTATGGCATTTTCAACTTTTGACGTGGCGTCATGACACTGAGCATGTGTGGACACCTTCAGTAAAAAGCAAAAAATAAATAATTTTTATATAAAAACTTTTATAATGTCATAAAACAATGCGAAAATATTGATAACCAGTAAAATCCGGCATATAGTCATTAACACAGGCTAAGACTAGGAGAACTTCCTGAGTATTCATATCAGTTAACACAATAAGCCTTGATTGGTTCCTTGTAATAACTCGAATCATCTCGACATCACCTTCGTCAATAAAAGACTTCATCATTTTTAAGTATTTATTTTGAATGCAATGGCTTTTATCGCACCTCGCTCTATAGATGTAATATTTTTCTGATCCAAGGGCTAGTTGGTCAACTGCCATGTTCTCCTAAATAGACACTAGTTCATTCCTTACCGTTACAGGCGATCCTTATCGGTCATCCCTTAGAGTTGACACGAAACGACTTTTACACGATAAAGTTGACATCTATTTGTTGTTCACAGTTTACGCTCAGCGTTGTTTGTTGAAGTCTAGAAATTTTTCCACGACGAATTAGGTCATATGGACAAAAAAGAGTCGTATCTCAAGTTCTCAACGTTATCTTGTAAACTTTATTCATGTCAACTTTATCGTATCAACCTTTCGTGTCAACTTTATGGACGTCATCATTTACCAGTCATCCCTTACCCGCCCATTCTACATATTTTTTTACAAAAAGTGATGTTCTACAAGTTATTTGTCGTGATCTCAATAGCAGCTTTGTAGAATATCACTTTTCATAAAAATATTTCTGTGATGGAGAAACTGATTACAGAAGGGGATGACCGGTAAGGGTAAGGAATGTACGCGTAAGGAAGACCGGTAAGGATCGACCGTAACGGTAAGGGATGACCTAGTGCCCCTAAATATCAACTTGAATAATTTTGAAAATCTGCGAATTTTGCCTGAATTTCAATAAAAAGTTGTTTACTAAAACGATTGGCAAAACATTACAAAAAATCAAAACTTGATAGGTTTTAGTTTTTGGTGATTTTCTAAGAAACTTACAACAACACCGGTATATAAGGGTTGTCCCATGAGATAACATGTTGATTCGTCTTTGATATCCAGTAGGTATTTTGAATAAAAAATTGAGTCCCAAATATATTTAGCATGATCTGCTTTTGGGTAATATAAATTGTTCCAACTTTTGACACAATAAAATGCACTTTTTGGAGATCTTTGGTATAATTCGATTAAATCCTTGCCAAAGTTGTTTTGGATCTCGGATAGTCTTATTTCCTAAAAAATTTTTCTTAAACTTGAATATAGTCCGACTTACAGCGAAAGTCTTCGATCTTATCAAGATTGAAATTTTAAATTCGATAAATTTTTTGTCAATTTTTTCATTTGAATTGTGGAGCACACGTGTAAAAACTACCCCGCAAAAAGGAATTTTAAAAAAGGAACAAATAACATGATTTTTCCATCACGAGCTCCTGGCCAAGTGGCTAAAGTGACGGATTTGTAGTTTACAGACTAGGATTCGAATCCCGCTTCGAATTTAAAATTTTCATAGAATTTGGACATCTCTATTTTGGTCTCTAAAACAATTTGCAATCATTTTTTGGTCAGTAAATATTTTTTGGAACTATTAGTAATAGTGGTTTTAAGCCTTATAAAACCTAACCTTACTATACAACCACAGCAAGTATTTACTGACCCAAAAATGATTGCAACGTGTTTTAGAGACTAAAATAGAGATATGCACAAATTTTCATGGTATTGGAGAACTTTAAATTCGAAGCGGGATTCGAACCCGAGCCTATAAACTGCAAATCTGTCACGTTAGTCACTCGGCTATGGGAACAGGCCGGAAAATCTCATGTTATGGTATTCGTTTTACTCATCTCGTTGAGCCGAGTCGAATGGCGTTTGTAAATTTTTATTAATTGAAACTTGCTGTAAAAAAGGCTAAAAAAACACCTAAAAATGGCCAAAAAGCACCCAAAAAAATTTTTTCGATTTTTCCTCGAAAACAGTATTTTTTTCATCGTTTTGAACATTTTTTACGTTTATCGAAAAACTTTTGAAAAAAATTTTTTGCGATAACTCGTCTCCCCTTTTAAGTCAAGCTAAGTTGATTTTTGAAAATTTTTCATCAAGTCAAGTTGAAAAAAGACGTTCACACCCAACCCTAATTGGGAATCTTACACAATTTGTGGGGGTGGGTGGGTCCAAAGTTGCAAATTTTTTAAAATTATCCGCTTATTCCATGGATCTAATATTAGAAAATTCACATGGATCTAATATTAGAAAAAATCTTACTTGGATAGTCGAGCCCGCAATACAAGTATACCCACGCGAGATTGTATTTGAATAAATTAAATTGGTATATTCGTTTGGTTCGTGAATATAAATTAACATAGAAAGAAAGGCTAATTTTTCACCAGAGACTCGTCGATATGATAGGATGTCGAAAATATTTGACAAGAAGGTTCTAAATTGGTAACATGAAATTGGGTAAAAGTTTTCGGACCCGACCGGGACTCGAACCCGGAACTCCAGGCTACCGTCCAAGTGCATTACCATTGTGCTACAGAGACCTACAACTGTATATAAATTGTTTATTTAGTTCAATTTTGATGTTAAACAATAACTATTTCTTACAAATTGTTATTTTCAAAAACCCCGACTGTGATTTTTGACCAAAAATTGATAGCACGTGGCTCCATGCTCATAGCACAAAAATTTGTCGTTGAAAATGCACATTTTTCTTATTAAAAGTGATCTCCTAGCATTCACTAAAAATACTACAAATTCTCAAGGCTGATAAAAAAAATTTTTATGATAACTGTTTCAACGAAACCACGTGTAGCCAAAATTTAATCAATTGATCTTTGCACAACAATTCTTTTCTGCAGATTTCCGATCCTACTACACTATGGTACAAAAGTATACCCCGCAGGGTTTTTTCTGAATTCGGGTCGTTCCCGAGTTTAAACAGCTAAATTTCTTTTTCAAATCGATAGAGTATGATTGAAAATGGCGTTCATGAAAAAATTACGAAATTTGCTTTTTCCTTGTCGGTAAATTTGATTTTTTTCGAAAATACCCAATATTTTTTGGTGCAAAAGTATACACCATATGTAGAACTTAAACATTTATTAAACAAAAACAATAGATATACAAGAAAAATAATTTTAATAATCAGTTGGATGTCCCTAACGATTTATCACTTGAAAAATCCTATTCTGTATCAAGTTACGTGGTTCTGGAGTGTTTCTTCACTAAGAAGATCCAAAATCTCCAAGATGGTAAGTTTCATCTTCGCTCTTTCTAATTTCGGATTCCGATTAATAGCCTTTCTAACAGTCCACCTTGATACATCAAGCCTCATCGGGGCCTTGGAGGCCTGGGCCCCGTGAAAGCCAAGTCTATGGGGCCGGGGCTTTGGGGACCTCAGCCCTTTCGGTCTCTGGTTGCAATCCAATCATAACTCTTGCCAACCGTTCGAAAAGCTTCGATTTGAGTTTTTTCGCGTTCAGAAAGTTGCTTCAAACGTGACATTATGCTAAAAAATGATTTGTATCCAAAAAATTGTTATTTGAATGCCGAATATTCATCAAATTCTACATGTGGTGTATACTTTTGTACCAAAAAATACGGGGTATTTTCGAAAAAATCAAATTTATCGACAAAGAAAAAACAAATTTCGTAATTTTTCAGGAATACCGTTTTCAATAATGCCCTATCGATTGGAAAAGAAATTTAGTTGTTCGAACTCGGGAACGACCCGAATTCAGAAAAAAACCCTGTGAGCATAGGTTACCAAGGGGGGGAGGGGTACAGTCACTGCTAGACAAAATAGACCCAGATCCTTAGAAAATTCAATTTTATTTGTATATTTTCAACAAAAAATTTTATTCCTTTAAAAATTTATGAGTTCTTACATTTTTTTATGGCTTAGGCTTTAGGCCTAG